>JAGFNQ010009762.1:0-61218 GCA_024364735.1 Boesenbergia rotunda | reverse complement strand
CGACCAGAGCGAATACGTCTGGATTCGGCGAGGAGTCGATTAGGGATTGCTTCAGCTCCTCGGGAAGTCCTGCAGCAATTTGTATTTTGGTATCTTCCCTACCGGGCAAAAGTTGTACCTCCTCTTTGTCCTCCCACAAATTCTGTCCAAGGGAGGCTTGCACCATATTGCAGCCGCTACCTGTCCGCCTTGCCTTTTGTCCTCCCGAGCGGACATCATCAGCATAGCAGCGCCGGGCCACGGTCTGATTGCCTTTCACCTCGCCGACTTTGTCGCCGACCGGAAACTTCACCTTGAGTAGTAGGTGGAGACTACCGCTTTAAACTCGTGAGAGCCGGTCGACCGAGAATTGCGTTGTAGGCAGCTGGGGCATCCACAATCAGAAATGTGGTCCATCGTGTTCTTTGAGTGGCTCTTCTCCAAGTGAGACGGCCAGCCGTATCTGTCCAATCGGCTGTACTTCGTTCCCCGTAAATCCGAACAGGGGAGTAGCCACCAACTCTAGCTGCGATAATTCAATTTGCAGTTGATCGAAAGCTCGCTTATATAAAATGTTTACCGAGCTGCCGGTGTCCACAATGGTGCGGTGGACTTCGTAGTTGGCGATGACAGCCGTGATGACCAACGGGTCATCGTGCGGCACCTCCAATCCTTGCAAATCCTGCGGCCCCCAGCTGATTTGGGGCCCTTGAGCTTGAGAGGTGCTAACTCCGACTTGGTGAATTTCCAGTCGGCGCACCTGCGTCTTTCTGGCTCGGTTGGAGTCGCCGCCGGTCGGACCGCCGGAAATCACATTGACGCCTCCTCGGACGGCGTTCTGGTGATTAGCTTGATCTTCGTCAAGTTCCTCCACCTCTTCCTGCTCGGGCCGAGGAAACAATTGCTGGGCGGCGGGGGCATCCCGTCTTTGTCCTTGCTGGGCTGTGGCTCCTTGACCACGCCCGCGTCCCTGCTGGGTTTGTCATCCTTGACCCCTGCCGAGTGGGGTCCGAGCTTTGTTGCCTGCTCGGCAGTCCTCAGTGTTGTGCGTATTACATTGGTGAAACGCACAATACGGGGCCCATCTGTTGGGCCAATTCCCCTGTGCCACCTGCACTTGCTGGGGTCTCAGTCCGGGCCGATCGGCCGGTCGGGGACTGCGAATCGGTCCTCCTGGCGATCTGTTGTGTTGAGGTGCAGGCGATGGGCTAACTATCGGTTCCTTCCGCCGGGCGGCTTGTGCTTCTTCCACATTGATATACTTACCAGCCTTCCCGAGCAGGCTGTCGAAATCCTTCGGTGGTTTCCTGATCAGGGATCGGAAGAAATCACCTTCTTGGAGCCCTTGTGAGAAGGCGGTGACTAGTACTTCGGAGGTGGTATTGGGCACCTCTATAGCTACTCCATTGAACCTCTGGATGTAGGCCTGGAGTGACTCTTTCGGACCTTGCTTCAGAGCGAACAAATTGAGGCTGGTCTTATGGTGCCTCCGACTGCTTGCAAAATGTTGCAGAAACAGCCGCTTTACCTCTGCGAAACTCCCAACTGATCCACCCGGGAGCCCGCCAAACCATCGTTGAGCCTGCCCGGAGAGGGTTGTCAGGAAAGCGCGGCATTTGACGCCCTCCGGGTATTGGTGCAACTGGGCAGAGCTTTCAAACTTCATGACGTGATCCTCGGGGTCACTGGCCCCCGAGTACTCTGGCATGGTGAAGAATCGTAGATTCTTGGGGACAGGATCCTCAAGAATTTGTGAGGAGAAAGGGCTGCGAGTCGGACAGGCCGCGGCGGGGTCAGCTAACCCTTTCCCTTTATCTGGGCGTGTCTGGTGTTAGGAGCGCGGGGCTCGGGCTGAGCAGCCATACCTTCTAAATTTCCCCGTACAGAGGGCCCAGGGGGCCGGGCCCCTTGACTACCGGTTGGCGGATGCGATTGTTGTGCCTTCTGTGTCCGGACAGCCATCAGCATTTCATATTCTTCTGGCGAAAGAGCAACCGTCAGTGGATTGGGGTTTTCCATTCTTCGCTCTCGATCAGGCAGAAAGCCCTCCTTCTAGCGCCAAATTTGATCCTGTCGCCGAGCGTAGTGGAGCCGCAACCGGAATGACGGTGTAGCGATGCGTGACGTGGATGCAGACGGGGCGTCCTCGCGCAGAATGGCAGCGTCGTGGGGGGTATCCTCCGACCTAATGGAAGTGGATGTCGCCTGGTGCAGGGCCAACCGACTGGAGGTGAACCTGCTGAGGAAGATGACCGTTAGAAACCTGCCGGGAAGAGTCCCGGCCAGGCACTCCGACGGTCAAGTCAGTACTCCGATGAACAAGAAAATAATGGAGCACTGGAAAAATGAGAGGCTTCGCGCGTGTATGTATGCGGGTATGCGTGTATGCGTGTATGCGTGTATGCGTACCTGATAATGAGGAGTGGAGTGGCTTATATAGCCGGGGAAAAGGACCAAGCATGGCTTGTGTCAGGATCTTCTGACAGGGTCAGAAGATATGGTGTGGTGATGTCGGTATGAGTATGGCCTGTGTTAGGATCTTCTGACAGGGTCAGAAGATATGGTATGGTTGTGTCGACTGTAACCATCCTTCTTTGTCGTATACTATTTGTCTTATGTGAGGACAAAGACAGGTTTCTGTAAGTCGGCGCCTGTCAGAGAGTGTCAGTTCATACGAGGGGTGACAGCCTGTTACCTGCAGCCGGTGCAGGTATATTTTGTCCTTTTCTCAGGGTGATTCCGAGAGAGTGCCCGAGTGGACATCCGGACGGCTCGCCCGGATGGGTATCAGGCACGAGCATTAAGGACTGCCGGGCGGATGCACTCGGCTGATCGAGGCGTGTAGGCCTTAATGTGGCCGGGCGGATGCACTCGGCTGAATGAACTGCTATATTTATTCTAACCGGCCGCCTTGAGTCCGACCGGCCGGCGAAGAGCCTGGGCCCGGCCAGGATGTTTGTCGAGTTGGCTGCCGTACAATGACGTGGACCTTGAAACTGGCTAGGTCGTTTGCCACGTTGGCTGCCCGTATGGTGCCAACTATATGGCAGGATCACACCCTATGAGCTTAATCCCTTCAGGTGGGTTAACCAAGTCCCATACTTGATTTTTGTACATGGAATCCATTTCCGACTTCATGGCTTCAAGCCATTTATCCCTTTCTGAATTTTTCAGAACATCTTCATAATTGATAGGTTCGTCATTGTTAATGAGTAACACGTCGTTCGATTCACTTATGAGAAATCCGTATCTCTCTAGAATATTGCATGTCCTATCAGACCTACGAAGAAGTGGTGTTGTTTTAGGTTCAACTGATAGCTCATCATTATGAGTTATTGGTTGTGGGTCTAGACTAGGTGTCTCTGTAATGTCTATTGGAGTTTCTTGAACTTCTTCAAGTTCAATGCTACTCCCACTATTTTCTTGTAAAAGAAATTCTTTTTCTAGAAATACAGCATGTCTCGAAACAAACACCTTTTGTTCCAAGGGATGATAGAATTAGTAACCCTTCGTTTCCTTAGGGTATCCAATAAATAGACATTTATCAGACTTAGCATCTTATTTGTCTGATATAGTATGCTTTACATAAGCAGGACAACCCCATATCTTTAGGTGAGATAAATGAGGTTTCTTACTATTCCACGTCTCATATGGAGTAGTAGAGACTATCTTGGTCGGGACTCTGTTTAGTAAGTAAACAGCTGTCTTAAGCGCATAGCCCCAAAAGGATTTTGGAAGAGTTGCATGATTCATCATAGATCTAACCATGTCCATCAAGGTTCGGTTATGCCTCTCAGATACACCATTATACTGTGGTGTATATGGCGGAGTCCATTGAGACAATATCCCATTGTCCCTAAGATAATCTTGAAACTCTTGACTTAAGTATTCACCACCCCGATCGGATCGAAGTACTTTTGCCAAGTTGTTTCTCTACTTCACTTCTGAACTCTTTGAATTTCTCAAAAACTTCAGATTTGTGTTTCATTAAGAACACATACCCGAATCGTGAGTGATCATCGATAAAGGTAATGAAGTAGCTATATCCTCCTTGTGCAAGAGTTGACATTGGTCCACATACATCAGTATGTATTAGACCAAGTAATTCTCCCACTGGATTACCTTTTCCGGAAAAGGGTAATTTGGTCATCTTGCCTTTTAAGCATGATTCGCATGTATCAAATGAACCGGGTTCAAATGATTCCAGAATTCCACATCGGTGTAATTTGGTCATGCGTTTCTTACTTACATGGCCAAGACGACAATGCCACATATAGGAGTCTATTTGATTATCTATTCGAGCACGTTTGTTGCTAACTTCGATATTGAAAATGTCACCGGATAAATCTAATGTGTAGATACCATTGCATAAAGTTCCGATCCCATAAAGAACACTATTTAAAGTTATGTAATAGCAATTGTTACTAAAAGTTAAATGATAACCCTTTTCATTCAAGCATGAAATAGATACAATGTTCTTTATTAACGAAGGAACAAAATAACAATTATCCAATTCTAAGACAAGTCCAGTAGGGAGCTTTAGCAAATATGTTCCGATGGCAACAGCAGCAATCTTTGCTCCATTTCCAACTCGCAAATTCGCTTCTCCCTTGACGAGTCTTTTTCTATTCCTTAGGCCCTGTATGTCATTACATATATGTGACCTACACCCAGTATCAAGTACCTAGGTGTCCGAGGAAATAGAGTGACATTCAATAACGAAGATACCTGAAGAGGATGGGGCATCGGATGCCTTCTTCTTCAAGGACTCAAGATAAACCTTGCAGTTTCTTCGCCAGTGGCCCTCCTTGCCGCAGTGATAGTAAGTGCCTTTTGGTGCCTTTTCAATCTTTTTGGCCTTTTTCTTCCTTCCCTTATTTTGTTCTTTGGGCTTCCTCTTAGAGCCTTTCTTTGAGGAACCAACTAACAGTACCGTCTTCTGATCCTGCTTTACAGAAGGCTCTACAGTCTTCAGCAGGTTAAGCAACTCAGGAATGGTAGTCTCCAGTTTGTTCATCCGATAGTTCATCACAAACTGTGAGTAACTCTTGGGCAAAAAATACAGAATTAAGTTAATACTTAGTTCGTGATCCATTGCAAATCCGAGTGTACCTAGTCGCTCAATGTACCCCAACATCTTCAACACAAACTGTGAAACATAAGTACCTTCCTGCATCATAGAGGTGAAGAGGAGTCTGGAGACCTCAAACCTTTCGGATCTCGCCTGCTCGTCAAACAGCTCATGAAGATGGAAGACGATGGTATGAGCATCCATATGCTCATGCTGCTTTTGTAGCTCAGGTACCATAGCGGCCAGCATGATGCAACTCGCAAGTTCAGAGTCGGCCACATGTTTCTGATAGCCCACTAACTGGTCTGGAGTTGCATCTTCAGGAGGATGGTTGGGAAGTTGTTCTTCAAGAACATAAGCAAGCTTTTCTGCCTTGAGGACTATCCTCAGGTTTCGAAGCCAGTCCATGAAGTTTGGCCCAGTCAGTTTATTAGTGTCCAAAATTGAACGCAAATTCAGAGAAGACATGATCAGGTGATTATCCTAGAAATACAAATTGAGGTAATGTGATGAGAATGATAAAGAATGCATCAATATACATTAATTAAATCCTATTTATTTTTCGAATTGAATAACCATTTTTATCAATTCGGGAGATCGTAGGAACATCTCCAAATAGGTTGATATCCAACCATAGATAAGAACAACCATGGCTAGAGTCCATCAAGTTATTCTTAGCTATGAAGGTAGGTAATTATACCGATTACATATTATACATATGTAACTATCACATTATGCTATCAACTAATTGAATGTTTGCATAAATCATTGGGTTGTTAATTCATTAACAAGTATGCAACAATATACATAGCACCCAACTGCACCTCTCTTTACATCGACCTTGGTTGTGGCACAACAAATCGATGCTCCAAGCTTAAGGCTGACCCATTAATCAAGAAATAGTTTTAATATGGTTGGAACTCATTCAACCGTTTAGTCAGGCTTGGATGTGTCCAACAACCAAAACTAAGGATTTACCTCTGACTCCATCTATATTAATCATAAACTAATTTCATGGTTTGAACATGTTGAGGTTCAAGCTGGGCATGGATGTGTCCATCAACCCAAACGAGAAATAAAACTCCGGTTCTAACCATATTAATGGAAGGTGTTGGCCTTAATATTTTGTAAGGGGTTTTGGGTCTCATCCTTTTCTTTTATGCACATTCATGACATATAATTATGTCATGTTCTAACGATTTCCTTAATAAAGTATGTATGTGACTTAATTTATCAAGTCTCATTAATTGAATTAGGAGCCGGATTTCCTAATTCTAATTTCATACTTTATTCAAGGAATTGTTTTGGGAAACAATTTCCTAAATTATCATAATCAATTTCGGAAATAATATGTTTAAGCTTTGATTTCTCTAAATCAAATCTTATTAAATTAAGAGACAGATTCCCTTAATTCAACCACATATTATTTTCATGAAAATCTTATTTAAGGAAATATACTCTATAGAAAACAATTTTTCTAATTAATTTTGGAGACAATAATATGTAAGAGCATCACCTCATAAATCAAATAAGGAAATTATCGTTTGAGAATCACTTGAAAAATTTCTAAGATTTGATCACATATTTTATTTATAGAAAATTAATATCAATAACTTAATTTGGACGGCTCCCCGAGGCTCAATCCAAATTAAACATTTGACAGCTTAAATTCAATTTAGGAAATTTAATTATAACAACTAACTTTAAATTGGACGGCTCCCAGAGGCTCAATCCAAAATAAAGAATTTTGTAAATAATTTAATTTTCAATTATAAATTTAAATGCTAATTAATATTCCCATAATTTGTCTAGACTTTCTTGAAAGAAAGTGCCCAAAATTGCGAGCTTTCCATAAATGGAAAGTTTCAAAAATAAAAGGTTTTCAGAATGATTGTAAGTTTCTGGTACAAAGAAAACTTACATTTTTCCAAAATTAGAAAATTTCCAAAATAGGAAATTTCCAAAATTGGAAAGTTTCCAAAATGGAAAGTTTTCACAATTATTATAAAATGTCAGAAACAGAGATATTTCAAAAGTTTGCGAAATTTCATGAGGATTTCCAAACTTTGAAATTCCTAAATCGAAAATTTTCCATAATTGGAAAGTTTCCATAATTGAAAATTTTCCAAAATTGAGATCATGATAAAGCTTTCCGCAAAACAATTATATGATTATGTCGAACACAAACCTGGCTCAGATACCACTATTGGGACCGGGTGCATGATGACATGGATGTAGGTTCGTAATTTTAAAAATTAATTACGTGCAGCGGAAGGTTTAGCATAAATAATTTCTCAAATTATTTAACCACACATCTAAGCATGCAATTTTATCTTGTGTAGACATGATCATATATTTAAAATTTTACAGAAACGTAAACTAATTTACGTATTACCTCGTGTAACTCGAAGGAAGGGATGAGATCCAACCGTAAGCGTCCCTTGGAAGCTCCGCCTCTATTCGCGTCCACGCCGAGTATCTTCAGGATGACTTCGCAAAGCCACGAGTTTCGTGTTCTCGAGAACTACTAGATTCTCTGAGAACGCGACGAGAAAAACCAAGAGAGAAGTCGGAAGACTAACCACAAAAGGATGGCCGGCTGGTGCTCCTTCTTGGGGCTGGTTGGCGCACGGCAAGAAGGGGAGAAGAGAAGGAGAGAAAGAGAGGGAGAGAGCCTACGCATTATCACCCAAGCCTTGCCTTGGGTCCTTTATATAGTGGCCTCTCAACCATCAAGCCTCTCAAATATGGAATAACTTATTCCATCATGCCAAGTTTGTTTTATATCATGGTTAAAATCATATTTTAATTCATCATAAAAATCTTCTCTCCTATAGAATAAATTTTCTTATCATGGTAAATCAATCTATGATTGATTTTATAAAATAAACCAATCCATGGTTCATTTTAATTACTATGAAAAATAAACCAAACCTTGGTTTATTATATAAAAATTTATATCATCCATAATTTTATAAAACAAACCACACTTGGTTTATTTTATAAATTGAACCAAAAACATGGTTCTCTCCCTTTGTTGTGGCCGGCCAAGCAAAGAGGATGGAGGCCCTCTTTGGCCGGCCCATCCAAGCCACGCCCCAATGAATTAAACTTATTTAATTCATCTATTAAGTCTTCAAAAGACTTAGCCATTTTACGCTTCCGATGCGTCTTTGAAAAATTCATATTCGACTCATCGTTTGGCTCAACCAAACCTAATCTCTCTTGATTGAAAAATCCAATTTTCAACTCGTTTTAAATCCCTCGGATTACCCGTAGTGTGTGTGACTAAATAGGCTTTCGATTTATGTTGGCTGTCTATAATTAATCAATTATAGAACGATCATGAGTGGCACCTAGTAGTACATCATGATCCCCAATTAATCGAAAGATCAACGGTTGACCTCAGAAACAATTCTGAAACCCTTCAGCAACTATAATGAATCGTGCCCCATTCCCTTCACCATCATATACCCACTTGGTTCAGGACATGGTCTATGTGTGTCAGTCCCCACTAGGCTGACTACGTCACACTTAGCCCAAGTAACGTTTTCTCATCCTACGAATTCTAATTACTCTCATGTATTTAAGAGATTCATACTCTGAACATGTCATGCTCTGGCCAGAGGCTTCGAGTAACAATCCGACGATAGGCCTCGGGTATACATCTCCTCGCAAGGATTGGTGAATCCTTTGTAGGCTGTTCAAACATCTTCGGGCACTTCGGCTTATACCCAATCATCCTGGGTCTACACCTCCTTGGAGATGCTTGCTTAAGATGTCAAAGTATAAGTCTCCATGACCAAGGTGACTTGAACACCGCAAGTCAAAGGAACATCGCACTTAAGCTGCAGTAAGAACTTCACAGACATATCTATATGTAGACTACCATATGAAGTTTTACAGCCAGTCACTCCAATGAACTAGTTCCCTTAACTAGCATTCATGTTTATCTCCGGACATCTCAATGTCACCAGCCAGTGAGAATCAGCTGATTAGAGAATAACTCATGCTAGTCTCAACAGAATTGATAGTGTACGTATTTATCAATTCATCGACTAGGGACAATTTCAATACTTCACAATTGCACATGTAGAGATAATCACTAGTTGTGAATTCATCACAAATTCTCTCATGCTGTGAATTGTATTGCGGACATTCAGTAAATGAGTTTAAGATCTCAATCAAATACACAAACATGTATACTCAAATAATGAATATTCATTTATTAAAATAAATGATTACAATCATAAGGCGATTGCCTTAGGGCACTTCTCTCATATCACTAACAGGAGCAGTTCTCCCTATTACAGGCAGAGGTTCATGAGATTAGGGAGGAGGTTTGTGGGCTCACGCAGTCTTTTCAGGGGTTCCAGCAGAGACAGGATGACATGTACGTGATGATGCAGTGCTGGAACCTGATGTATCAGGCCCCTCGTCCTCCTCCTCCAAGCGATGACATGTAGGCTCAGATTGATTTGGTGGTGCTAGTGTTGAGAGTGTGTAGCTTGGGTTGTTATATTTTATCTGTCAAACACTTAATTTAGAATTGTAATATTTGAAAACTTCGAGGCTATGACCCTTGTGACACCTTTTATCTATTTGGAGATAAGGGATGAAAGGGGGAGGTTTTATCATGTGTTTTATTTTGGAAAATTATATGAAAAAGGGGGAGATTTGAAAATAATTCTATGTTTTAAATGGTATAGGATAGGCTTGGCAAACACATAGATTCAAAGTTAGAATAGAAAGTTGATACAAAATGATACATTTTCAATGAATTGGAGTTTTTGTCAAAAGTCAAGCATATTTGGTATTTTTGTGAAACTATATTTTTCTAGGGTAGAATATATCTTCAGAAATATGCTTGCAAAATTTCAAAATTTTTTGAATTTTGTAGAATTTTCTAGGGTTTCTGAAATTTGGCTGGAAAATTCAGTTTGGACTGTATCAGTCGACTGCCCTTGGGGTAGTTGATTGATCTTTCTGTGGGTTTGTGAATTGCAGGGACCAGTCAACTGATGCAGGGGCAGTCGACTGATCTTGCTATTTTCTGATTTCTGAGGGTTTTTTCAAAAATAGAAAGGTGTTCTTATTGATACTAGGGTTAGGATTGCTTGGGGCAATCTTTTTGATGGTGTCAAAGGGGGAGAACTTGTGGTTTTAAGTTAGGTTTGACTTAACTTGGTGTTGTGAAAAATTAAAAATTATGTGGAGGGCATAGGTTAAGGGGGAGGGCATGTTTATGTCTCTTAATGTGCTATGTCTTTAATTTTCAATTGATATGGTTGTTGTTGTACCTAACTTAAACATATTGCCACATATCAAAAAGGGGGAGATTATTGGGGCAATCGACCCAAGTATGATCGGGAGGATCATGGGTTTTGATGTGTATGTCAATATGATTAAGTTAGGGTTTCATGTTGATCTAATATATGTATGTGAGTGTGCAGGTTTGCAGGATACACATAGACTTACTCGGATGTCTTCAGGTACGGTGAAGGGTGGCATGGAGGCAAGCCGTGGGCTTGTGTGCGCATCCGAGGGACCATGGACAAAGCAGGGACGATGAGCCGAGGGAAGCGGACTTTGAGGCATACGTGAAGGATGGCATGGAGGCAAGCCGAGGGCTTGTATGTGCATCTGAGGGATGAGGGCCAAAGTCGAAGAGGGCTTGAAGGCAACAGGTCGAGACTGTTGTGTTGCGACCGGGTGCATGTCGACAAGGATACGGGTTCGTAAAATTTTAAATTTTTACGTGCAGCGGAAGAATTAGCATAAAATAATTTTCTAAATTATTTTAACCACGTATCTAGCATGCAACCTTATGATGTATTGACATAATCATAATTTAAAACTTTGCGGGAAAGTAAACTAATTTACAAAGTACCTCTCGTAACTCGAAGTAAGGGACGAGATCCAACCGTAGCGTCCCTTGGAAGCTCCGCCTCTATTCGCGTCCACGCCGAGTTCTCTTTGGGATGACTTCGTAAAGTCACGAGTTTTGTGCCGACGAGAACTACTAGATTCTCTAAAGGCACAACTTAGAAGATCAAGAGATAAGATAGGAAACTTACCAACAAGAAACGAAATCTAAATTCCGAGAAGGAAGGAGATAACACCCGCTTCTTCTTCTTCTTCGTTGGCTTCTCCTTGGTGTTGATAGCTCACGGCAACAATTGGAGAAGTTGGAGCGCCGGCCCAAATCCTCAAGGAGGGCGCCGGCCCTAAGGGGATGGGAGAAGAGAGAATAAGAGAGAGAGGGAGAGATTAGCTCTATACCAATTGACAACTCAATTGATTGGAATTAAGGGCTTGCCTTTGGTTCCTTTATATAGTATCATCTCCCTTGCCAAGTCTCCCTCTTAACGGAATTTTACATAAGAAATTTATCCTATAAATTCTCTTATTAATTATTCCGTTTAAGCCAAGTTTTATTATAACTAACTTTATAATAAAACAAATACTTTCTCTCTTTTAATTATGGAATAAAATTTGTATAAAATTTTCTTATCATGGATAAATCAATTCATAATTGATTTTATAAATTAAAATTAAACCAATTCATGGTTTATTTTAATTTCCATAAAAAGAATAAATTTACTACAAATTTCTTTATAAATCTCTTTATATAAATTTCTTTATATATCAATTTATTTATCCATAATTTATAAAACAAATCGCGCTAGATTTATTTTATTAATTAAACCAATTAAATTGGTTTTATTCCCCTTTAATGGCCGGCCACAACAAAGAGGTTTGGCACCCTCTTTGGCCGGCCAAACCAACCCGAACCGATCGCGAATTAAACTCATTTAATTCGCCCAATAAGCCTTCAAAAGACTTAGCCATTTTTAGCTTCCATTGCGCCTCTGACAAATTCAGATTCGACTTATTTCTCTTGATCGGAAAATCCAATTTTTAACTCATTTTAAATCCCTCGGATTACTCGTAGTGCGTGTGACTAAATAGGCTTTCGATTTATGTTGGCCGTCTATAATCAACAAATTATAGAACGATCATGAGTGGCACCTAGTAGTACATCATGACCCCCAATTAATCGAAAGATCAACGGTTTGACCTCAGAAGAAATTATTCTGAAACCCTTCAGCAGCTCTAATGAATCGTGCCACATTCCCTTCACCATCTTATACCCACTTGGTTCAGGACACGGTCTATTTGTGTCAGTCCCCACTAGGCTCACTACGTCACACCTAGCCCAAGTAGTGTCTTTCTCGTCCTTTGGATTTCTAATTACTCTCATGTATTTAAGAGACTCGCACTCTAAACATGATATACTCTGGCCAGAGGTTTTTGAGTAACAATCCGACGATAGGCCTGGGTATACATCTCCTCGCAAGGAGTGGTGAATCCTTTGTAGGCTGTTCAAACATCTTCGGGCACTTCGGCTTATACCCAATCATCCTGGGTCCACACCTCCTTGGAGATGCTTGCTTAAGATGTTAAAGTATAAGTCTCCATGACCAAGATGACTTGAACACCGCAAGTCAAAGGAACATCGCACTTAAGCTGCAGTAAGAACTTCATTGACATATCTAAATGTAGATTCCCATATGAAGTCTTACAGCTAGTCACTCCAATGAACTAGTTCCCTTAACTAGCATCCATGTTTATCTCCGGACATCCCAATGTCACCAGCCAGTGAGAATCAGCTGATTAGAGAATAACCCATGCTAGTCTCAACAGAATTGATAGTGTCCGTTTTTATCAATTCATCGACTAGGGATAATTTCAATACTTCACAATTGCACATTAGAGATAATCACTAGTTGTGATCCCATCACAAATTCTCTTATGCTGTGAGTTGTATTGCGGACATTCAGTAGATGAGTTTAAGATCCCAATCAAATACACAAAACATGTATACTCAAATAGTGAATTATCATTTATTAATATAAATGTTTACATCATAAGGCGATTGCCTTAGGACACTTCTCTCATATCACTAACAAACTCCCACTTGGCCTAATGCCAATCGCTACGGTATCCAATACCATAGGCTCTAACATGTCCCTCAAACTTGCTTTGAGGCAAGGCCTTAGTTAAAGGATCCGCTAGAACCCTCTCAATTTGTATGTCATTCCTACTTATAATCTTTCTGATCAGATGATAGCGGCGAAGCACGTGTTTGGATCGCTGATGAGACCTTGGTTCCTTTGCTTGTGCAATAGCTCCATTGTTGTCGCAGTAAACCGGCACTGCTTCATCAATGGTTGGAACCTCATCAAGTTTCGAGACAAACTTCTTGATCCAAACTGCTTCGGTGGTAGAATTCGCTACGGTGTCTTGTTTGGAACTTTTCCAACTTATTGCGCTTCCATTCAAAGTAAATACGAATCCAGACTGAGATTTGGAGTTATCCTTATCTGTCTGGAAACTGGCATCTGTATACCCACGTATTACCATATCTCCTTCTCCATATATTAGGAACACATCCTTAGTTCTTCTTAAGTACTTAAGGATTGTCTTGACAGCCGCCCAATGATCCATTCCTGGATCCGACTGGTATCTGCTTGTGACGCTCAAAGCATACGATACATCGGGTCTAGTACATAACATAGCATACATGATAGATCCTATCGCGGATGCATAGGGAATCTTATTCATGCAAATCCTCTCGTCTTCTGTGCGCGGACACATAGACTTTGAAAGGTTGATCCCATGCCTGATGGGAAGGTAACCTTTCTTGGATTCCGACATGCTAAACCCTTTTAGCACTCGGTCTATATATGTAGACTGCGAAAGACCAAGCAACCGTTTTGATCTATCTCTATAGATTCTAATCCCAAGGATATAGGTTGCTTCTCCCAGGTCTTTCATGGAGAAAGTTTTGGACAACCAAATTTCAACTGTCTGTAAAACTGATATATCGTTTCCTATAATTAATATGTTATCGACATATAATACTAGGAATACGACTGCACTCCCACTAACCTTCTTGTACACACAAGGTTCGTCAGGATTTTGTGAGAAATCAAACTCTTTGATCGTCTCATCAAAATGGATGTTCTAGCTCCTGGATGCTTGCTTCAGTCCATATATGGATTGTCGAAGCTTGCATACTTTGGTTTTATCAACCGATGTGAAACCTTCAGATTGTATCATGTATACATCCTCAAGCAGGTTTCCGTTAAGGAAAGCTGTTTTCACATCCATTTGTCATATCTCATAATCATAATGAGCTGCTATGGCCAGGAGCATCCGAATGGATTTAAGCATAATTACCTTCCATGTCGGTTTTCTTCTTGAAAACCCACTTGCACCCTATGGGCTTAATCCCTTCAGGTGGGTTAACCAAGTCCCATACTTGGTTTTCATACATGGAATCCATTTCCGACTTCATAGCTTCAAGCCATTTGTCCCTTTCTGAACTTTTCAGAACATCTTCATAACTGATAGGTTCGTCATCGCTTATGAGTAACACGTCGTTCGATTCACTTATGAGAAATCCGTATCTCTCTGGAATATTGCGTGTCCTATCAGATCTACGAAGAGGTGGTGTTGTTTTAGGTTCAACTGATAGCTCATCATTATGAGGTATTGGTTGTGGGTCTAGACTAGGTGTCTCTGTAATGTCTATTGGAGTTTCTTGAACTTCATCAAGTTCAATGCCACTCCCACTGTTTTCTTGTAAAAGTAATTCCTTTTCCAGAAATACAGCATGCCTTGAAACAAACACCTTTTGTTCCAAGGGATGATAGAATTGGTAACCCTTCGTTTCCTTAGGGTATCCAATAAATAGACATTTATCAGACTTAGCATCCAATTTGTCTGATATAGTCCGCTTCACATAAGCGGGACAATCTCATATCTTAAGATGAGTTAAGTGGGGTTACTTACTATTCCATGTCTCATATGGAGTAGTAGAGACTACCTTGGTCGGGACTCTGTTTAGCAAGTAAACAGCTGTCTTAAGTGCATAGCCCCAAAAGGATTTTGGAAGAGTTGCATGATTCATCATCGACCTAACCATGTCCATCAAGGTTCGGTTGCGCCTCTCAGATACACCATTATGCTGTGGTGTATACGGCGGAGTCCATTGGGACAGTATCCCATTGTCCCTAAGATAATCTTGAAACTCTTGACTTAAGTATTCACCACCCCGATCGGATCGAAGTATCTTAATACTTTTGCCAAGCTGTTTCTCTACTTCATTTCTGAACTCTTTGAATTTCTCAAAAGCTTAAGATTTGTGTTTCATCAAGAACACATACCCGAATCATGAGTGATCATCGATAAAGGTGATGAAGTAGCTATAGCCTCCTTGTGCAAGAGTTGACATTGGTCCACATACATCAGTATGTATGAGACCAAGCAATTCTCCCACTGGATTACCTTTTCCGGAAAAGGGTAATTTGGTCATCTTGCCTTTTAAGCATGATTCGCATGTATCAAATAAACCGGGTTCAAATGATTCCAAAATTCCACATCGGTGTAATTCGGTCATGCGTTTCTTACTTATATGGCCAAAACGACAATGCCAAGTGTAGGAGTCTATTCGATTATCTATGCGAGCACGTTTGTTGCTAACTTCGATATTGAAAACGTCACTGGATAAATCTAACGTGTAGATGCCATTGCACAAGATTCCATTCCCATAAAGAACGTCATTTAAAGTTATGTAACAACAATTGTTACTAAAAGTTAAATGATAACCCTTTTCATTCAAGCATGAAATAGATACAATGTTCTTTATTAACGAGGGAACGAAATAACAATTATCCAATTCTAAGACACGTCCAGTGGGGAGCTTTCGCAAATATGTTCCGATGGCAACAGCAGCAATCTTTGCTCCGTTTCCAACTCGCAAATTCGCTTCTCCTTTGACGAGTCTTCTTCTATTCCTTAGCCCCTGTATGTCATTACATATATGTGAGCTACACCTAGTATCAAGTACCCAGGTATTTGAGGAAATAGAGTGACATTCAATAACGAAGATACCTGAAGAGGATGGGGCATCGGATGCCTTCTTCTTCAAGGACTCAAGATAAACCTTGCAGTTTCTTCGCCAGTGACCCTCCTTGCCACAATGATGGCAAGTTCCTTTTGGTTTCTTTTCAGTCTTTTTGGCCTTTTTCTTCTTCCCTTTATTCTGTTCTTTGGCCTTCCTCTTAGAACCTTTCTTCGAGGAACCAACTAACAGTACCGCCTTTTGATCCGGCTTTACAGAAGGCTCCACAGTCTTCAGCAGGTTGAGCAACTCAGGAATGGTGGTCTCTAGTTTGTTCATCCGATAGTTCATCACAAATTGTGAATAACTTTTGGGCAAACAACTCAGAATTAAGTCAATACTTAGTTCATGATCCATAGCAAAACCGAGTGCGCTCAGTCGCTCAATGTACCCCAACATCTTTAACACAAACTGCGAGGCAGAAGTGCCTTCCTGCATCTTTGTGGTGAAGAGGAGTCTGGAGACTTCGAACCTTTCGGATCTCGCCTGCTCTTCAAACAACTCATGAAGATGGAAGATGATGGTATAAGCATCCATATGCTCATGCTGCTTTTGTAGCTCAGGTACCGTAGAGGCTAGCATAATGCAACTCGCAAGTTCAGAATCGGTCACATGTTTCTGATGGGCCAACAATTGGTCCGGAGTTGCATTTTCTGGAGGATGGTCGGGAAGTTGATTTTCAATGACATAAGCAAGCTTTTCCGCCTTGAGGACTATCCTCAGGTTTCGAAGCCAGTCCATGAAGTTCGGCCCAGTCAGTTTATTGGTGTCCAAAATGGAACGCAAGTTTAGAGAAGACATGATCGAGTGATTATCCTAGAAATACAAATTGAGTTTATGTGAGAAGAATGATTAAAGAATGTATCAACATACATAAATAAAATCCTATTTATTTTTCAAATTGAATAACCCTTTTTATCAATTCGGGAGATTGTAGGAACATCTCCAAATAGGTTGATATCCAACCATAGATAAGAATAACCATGGCTGTGGCCATCAAGTTTTTCTTAGCTATGAAGGTAGGTAATTACACCGATTACATATCACATATATGTAACTATCACTTTATGCTATCAACTAATTGAATGTTTGCATAAATCATTGGGTTGTTAACTCATTAACAAGTATGTAACATTTTACATAGCACCCAACTGCACCTCTCTTTACATCGACCTTGGCTGTGGCACAACAAATCGATGCTCCAAGCTTAAGGCTGACCCATTAATCAAGAAATAGTTTTAATATGGTTGGAGCTCATTCAACCGTTTAGTTAGGCTTGGATGTGTCCAACAACCAAAAAGGATTGACCTCTGACTCCAACTATATTATTCATAAACTAATTCCATGGTTTGAACATGTTGAGGTTCAAGCTGGGCATGGATGTGTCCATCAACCCAAATGAGAAACAAAACTCCGATTCTAACCATATTAATAGAAGGTGTTAGCCTTAATATTTTGTAAGGGGTTTTGGGTCTCATCCTTTCTTTTCTTAGCACATTCATGACATTACGTCATGACTAACGATTTTCTTAATAAAGTATGTATGTGACTTAAGTTATCAAGTCTCATTAATCGAATTAGGAACCGGATTTCCTAATTCTAATTTCATATTATATTAAAGGAATTGTTTAGGGAAACAATTTCCTAAATTGTCATAATCAATTTTGGAAATAATATGTTCAAGACTTTGATTTCTCTAAATCAAAACTTATTAAATTAAGAGACAATTCCCTTAATTCAACCACATATTATTTTCATGAAAATCTCAATTAAGAAACTCTATAGGAAACCATTTTCCTAATTAATTTTGGAGACAACAATATGTAAGAGTATCACCTCTTAAAGCATATTTTATTCATGGATTTAATTAATTACAACAAATCATTTTCTAAGGGTGGCTCCCCGAGGCTCAGATACCCAAAGAAAAATAATTTGTTGTAAATCCAATTGGACGGCTCCCCGAGGCTCAATCCAAATCAAACATGACAATTTCAATTAAAAATTGGGAAATTAAATTACAACAACTAGCTTTAAATTGGACGGCTCCCCGAGGCTCAATCCAAAATAAAGAATTTTGTTGTCAATTTAAAGACCAATTCAAATTTAATTGTCAATTAACTGTCCATGAATTTGTCTAGACTTTCTTAAAAGAAAGTGCCCAAAATTGCGAGATTTCATAAATTGGTTTTCAGAATAATTGTAAGTTTCTGGTACAAAGAAAACTTACATATTTCCAAAGTTGGAAAATTTCTAAAATAGAAAATTTCCAAAATTGGAAAGTTTCCAAAGATGGGAAGTTTTCACAATTATTATAAAATTTTAGAAACTAGGATATTTCAAAAGTTTGCGAAATTTCATGAGGATTTCCAAACTTAGAAATTCCTAAATCTAAAATTTATTATAATTGGAAAGTTTCCATAATTGAAAATTTTTTCCAAAATTGAGATTATGACAAAGTTTTCCGCAAAACAATTATATGATTATGTCGAACACTAACCGGCTCTGATACCACTGTTGGGACCGGGTGCATGTCGACAAGGATACGGGTTCGTAAAATTTTAAATTTTTACGTGCAGCGGAAGAATTAGCATAAAATAATTTCCTAAATTATTTTAACCACGTATCTAGCATGCAACCTTATGATGTATTGACATAATCATAATTTAAAACTTTGCGGAAAGTAAACTAATTTACTAAGTACCTCTCGTAACTCGAAGTAAGGGACGAGATCCAACCGTAGCGTCCCTTGGAAGCTCCGCCTCTATTCGCGTCCACGCCGAGTTCTCTTCGGGATGACTTCGCAAAGTCACGAGTTTTGTGCCGACGAGAACTACTAGATTCTCTAAAGGCACAACTTAGAAGATCAAGAGATAAGATAGGAAACTTACCAACAAGAAACGGAATCTAAATTCCGAGAAGGAAGGAGATAACACCCGCTTCTTCTTCTTCTTCGTTGGCTTCTCCTTGGTGTTGATAGCTCACGGCAACAATTGGAGAAGTTGGAGCGCCGGCCCTAGGGTTTGCAAAAGGGGGCGCCGGCCCTAATCCTCAAGGAGGGCGCCGGCCCTAAGGGGATGGGAGAAGAGAGAATAAGAGAGAGAGGGAGAGATTAGCTCTATACCAATTGACAACTCAATTGATTGGAATTAAGGGCTTGCCTTTGGTTCCTTTATATAGTATCATCTCCCTTGCCAAGTCTCCCTCTTAACGGAATTTTACATAAGAAATTTATCCTATAAATTCTCTTATTAATTATTCCGTTTAAGCCAAGTTTTATTATAACTAACTTTATAATAAAACAAATACTTTCTCTCTTTTAATTATGGAATAAAATTTGTATAAAATTTTCTTATCATGGATAAATCAATTCATAATTGATTTTATAAATTAAAATTAAACCAATTCATGGTTTATTTTAATTTCCATAAAAAGAATAAATTTACTACAAATTTCTTTATAAATCTCTTTATATAAATTTCTTTATATATCAATTTATTTATCCATAATTTATAAAACAAATCGCGCTAGATTTATTTTATTAATTAAACCAATTAAATTGGTTTTCTTCCCCTTTAATGGCCGGCCACAACAAAGAGGTTTGGCACCCTCTTTGGCCGGCCAAACCAACCCGAACCGATCGCGAATTAAACTCATTTAATTCGCCCAATAAGCCTTCAAAAGACTTAGCCATTTTTAGCTTCCATTGCGCCTCTGACAAATTCAGATTCGACTTATTTCTCTTGATCGAAAAATCTAATTTTTAACTTATTTTAAATCCCTCGGATTACTCGTAGTGCGTGTGACTAAATAGGCTTTCGATTTATGTTGGCCGTCTATAATCAACAAATTATAGAACGATCATGAGTGGCACCTAGTAGTACATCATGACCCCCAATTAATCGAAAGATCAACGGTTTGACCTCAGAAGAAATTATTCTGAATCCCTTCAGCAGCTCTAATGAATCGTGCCACATTCCCTTCACCATCTTATACCCACTTGGTTCAGGACACGGTCTATTTGTGTCAGTCCCCACTAGGCTGACTACGTCACACCTAGCCCAAGTAGTGTCTTTCTCGTCCTTTGGATTTCTAATTACTCTCATGTATTTAAGAGACTCGCACTCTAAACATGATATACTCTGGCCAGAGGTTTTTGAGTAACAATCCGACGATAGGCCTGGGTATACATCTCCTCGCAAGGAGTGGTGAATCCTTTGTAGGCTGTTCAAACATCTTCGGGCACTTCGGCTTATACCCAATCATCCTGGGTCCACACCTCCTTGGAGATGCTTGCTTAAGATGTTAAAGTATAAGTCTCCATGACCAAGATGACTTGAACACCGCAAGTCAAAGGAACATCGCACTTAAGCTGCAGTAAGAACTTCATTGACATATCTAAATGTAGATTCCCATATGAAGTCTTACAGCTAGTCACTCCAATGAACTAGTTCCCTTAACTAGCATCCATGTTTATCTCCGGACATCCCAATGACACCAGCCAGTGAGAATCAGCTGATTAGAGAATAACCCATGCTAGTCTCAACAGAATTGATAGTGTCCGTTTTTATCAATTCATCGACTAGGGATAATTTCAATACTTCACAATTGCACATTAGAGATAATCACTAGTTGTGATCCCATCACAAATTCTCTTATGCTGTGAGTTGTATTGCGGACATTCAGTAGATGAGTTTAAGATCCCAATCAAATACACAAAACATGTATACTCAAATAGTGAATTATCATTTATTAATATAAATGTTTACATCATAAGGCGATTGCCTTAGGACACTTCTCTCATATCACTAACATGTTGGAGCAGGGACGATGAGCCGAGAGACACAGACTTCGAGGCATACGTGAAGGATGGCATGGAGGCAAGACGACGGCTTGTGTGCGCATCTGAGGGACGGGAGCCAAAGACGAAGAGGGCGCGAAGGTAACAGATCGAGGCTGTTGGATGAAGAGTGAACCAGGTTGTGAGGGTTCAAGTACGGAGAGAAATATACTCGGGAAGGGTAACCCTAGACTTAGGGATGGACTAATCGACTGATCCAGGATCAGTCGACTGGTAGTGACCAGAATTTGAAGCGTCAGGCTGTGACTTTCGAATTCGCAAATACTAGTCGACTGATATTGGACCAGTCGACTGGTAACGGTCATTTCAGCCTCGAGCTCTATTTAAGGGAGCTCGTTTAAGGCTGTTTCTTCTTGACAAAACTTGCTTGGTTAGAGCTTGTTAGTAGCCTAGTATTGCTCAGTGATTGTCCAAGGTTTGTGGCAAGGTTTCTCCACCCACAAGGAGCGACAAGAGCTAGCCGGAGGTACTCCGGGGAATCATCCACCGAAGGATCGGGATTGTCCACCTTACGGACAACCATGGAGTAGGAGTTTCATCTCCGAACCACGTAAATGGTTTGTGTTAGCATTATTTTTGTTTTATATTTAGTATTTTCGTTTGTGCATGCTAACGTTGTAGGTAGAAAATCGAAAGAAAGCTATTCACCACCCCTCTAGCTTAAAGGTAAGATCCTAACATACTCCTCGAGTTTGGACTATAATGATGGCATGTCATCCCATGTGGCTTTTAAGTTCTTGTGCTTGTCCTTCTTTAGCCCTTTCTTCTTTGTATTCAAGGCAATAGTGTCCATCTTTTTTGTTCTTTCTGCGTACCGTGACTTTAGAAGTTTTAATGTAGAAAATAGTTCCTCTAAAGTACTTACCTAAAGGTTTTTGAGATGTAGTATGAGTCTACTATGGGCATCCACTTTGGTGTTCTTGGAAATGCATTCAAAGCATACCTTAACGAATCTCGATTTATTATCATTTCTCCGAGATTCGTGAGTTTAAATATCAGTTCCTTATCTTGGCATGTAGTTAAGCCACCGTCTCTCCTTCTTCCCCGAAGGTTGTTTATCTGAGTTTGGAGTAGATCCTACTATGCAAACTTTGCTTTTAATGTTCCCTCATGTAGTTCTACGAACTTTTCCCATAGTTCTTTTGTCGATGCATAAGTGCCAATCTAGTTGACTTCCTGAGTTGGTAATACAGTTAATAGATGGAATTTTATTTTTTTCGTTGGCTACGAAGTTGGCTTGCTTCTTCTCCTTCTAAAGATGCTCATTTTTGTCTTTGGGCACTACAAAACTATTTTTTATAATTAGTAATAATTCAAAGTCAGTCTTAAAGAATACCTCCGTCCGACATTTTCACAACACGAACTCCCCATCGAACTTTGGTGTGTAGATACTTAGTCTAGCCATCATCATGGTGCTTTATCTGGCAGTTACTCCTTCAAATGCAAACCTCGATCTGATACCAATTGTAGGTCTCGTGCAGGCCGGCTAGTAGGGTGAATAGACATGCAAAAATGAACTATATCTTTTGATTTTCTTTAACAATGATGATTAATTAGTAAACAATTAAAATAACAAAAAATATAAGAACAATAAAAAGATGTGGCTCGAAGTTACTTGGTTACAACCGAGATAGTTGCTAATCCAAAGTAGTCAAAGTGCACTAAAATTACCTCCTTCATAGAAGGTAGAGAAGTCTCTTATAATCTTGGAAAGCTCAGAAATAGAGTAGGAAAATGTATTACCATTGTTGTTCTTTTAGTCTAGCTCTAGAAGCTATTTATAGCCCGAAAACAGGTGTTACCATTGTGCTTCTGTGGCTTGGAGGCGCCTTAGTTGTGATCTGTTAGATGGATAAAATTTTATCCATGTAAGCAACAATCACTCAACGATAAGTTTAATTTGAAACGCCTCAGTTTCGACCTGAGGTGCCTTAGTTTCGACCTGAGATGCCTCAGTTCTATTTTAGTGTAGAAATCATCTGAGGCAACTAAGGCGCCTTAGTTAACTTTTTGGTCAAAGTCAATATTCATGTTGACTTTCACTTTTCATACACCTGGGTGATTTTCAGTCATCCAGAGTTAAGCTCACCCAAACCCAACTCTGGCCTTCTCCTTGAATGGGCTTCCTCTCCGGCTTCTCATCCTTGGATGTCACACACACCCTTCTTGTCCATCGGTGTACTTTTCCGTAGCTTCTACATCTCTCAGATGCATATAGTCCATTGACTGCCTTCCCCATGCTATCCTTTTCGTCTATTGCGTCTTCCACTCGACTTCTTATACTCCTAAGCTCTTACACACTTAGGCACAAGGATCAAAAAATAACATAACCTAACTAAATTTGGTTGACCACATCAAAATCAATCCGAGATGCTTACATAACCAAACTTAACAACACAACATCGAAATGAATTGGGATGATAGTAAGCTAAGGAACTCTATCATAGGTATGTCTAGGCTGAATCATGTGTTCTACCTAGTACACTAGACTTATTGAATCTAGTTGAAGATATCCTAGGCAAACATTAGCTAGTTAGACCAAAACCTAATATTAAGTTCTTTGGGCTGGTCGTTTTGGGGAAGCTTTGTCTAGACATGTAATTACTTTAATAGTGCCTTTTGTACTCACCACAACTTAGAAGTTTACTCTATAAACTATTTCTTGATGAACCTAAAACTGAGTTTGAATCTAACAAGGTAAAACAATCTTTATAAAAAAAATTCTTAATAATTCAAACCAATTTAAATACTCAACTTTAAATGAAATTAAGTAATAATTAATCCAAATCTGAATAATAAATAAATCTTAAAATTTAAAATTACATCAAATTAAATCCATATTGAGTTAATTCATAATTATTAAACTAATTATTGTAATTAATCATAAATTAATTAACCACAAAGTAAATAATTAATTAATAAATTATTTTAATTTAAATTCGAACTTGATAATTAATTACTAATCATAAAAATTAACTTCACATTACTTTAATTAAACTTTACTTTTATCATGACTTAACTCAAAATTAATTAATCAATTATTTCAATTAAACCTTAATTAATAAAAAACCCTAATAAAATAAACTAAACTAACTCAATTTAACCCAAAATTAACTTGAACTCAATTAATAATTTAATCCAAAATTAATACTTAATCAATAACACTTAATCCCAAAATTAATTGATTCAAAATGAGTTTAAATCAATTAACTTAATCAATTTAATTAACTTTAAATTATTCTTTAATTAATTCTAATTTAATTAACTTTAAAAATGAACCTTAATAAATCAAAATCCTATAATAATTAATTTGAAAGTAATAAAGTGAATGTTAATCCAAAAGTTTTAAATAATCAAAATTAATTAGTTAATCAATTTTAAATTAATCAATTAGAATTTAATTAATCCTAAATTAACAATTATTAATCAATCTCAATAAATTAAATCTAAATTTAATTTTAACTTAATAATTATATCGTAACAATTTTATTAATCCAATGTTAATTAAATATAATCCATTTTAATTAACTTAATAATTTAAATTTAATTCAAACCTAATTTATATGAAAAAATAATTAATCTATTTTAATCAAAATAATAATTATTGAATTAATTCAAAAATAAACATTAATTAATTAACTAATCTCGAATTAATTTTTATCTTAATTCAAAATGAATTTTTTTAACAAATTTATTAATCCAGAATTAATTAACAATTTAATCTGAAAAAAAAGGTGATGGAATCAATCAAAAATCAAACTTAGAATTTTAATATCTTAAATCCAAAATTCTTATTAATCCAAACTTAAACAACGTTAATTTAAATTGATCTAAATTAAATCAACTTAAATAAACGAATAATTTTTAATATAGTAAAAGCTGATTTAATCTAAAATTAATTAAAAATCAAAGTAATTCTTCTTTAGTTAAATTATGTATCTCTCAAAACACATAAGGTATGTGAAATAGAATAATTAAATAGCAATCTAATAATAAAAATTAATTAATAAAAAATTTTAAAAATTGTTAAAATTAATCTAAATCTATCTTGGGTCAAATCAAAAAAGAAAAGCTTGGTTGAGATACTCGTAATAGTTGAGGAAATGTTATATTATAAATTCATTTGTTTTTATAATGACGTATACCTAAAACCCAACCGATTCTCATCTCTTCGTTTCCTCTTCTCCCCGACCTTGGCCCATCGCCGCCCTCTCCCCGATTTCTCTCTCGCCGCCCTGATAGCCTGACGCTGCCGCCCGCAGCAGCACCGTCCGGCAGCCGGCGCATCCTCTCTCCCTCTCGCATCGGTCGCGAGCACGAGGCATCAACGCCTCCTCTCCTGTGTTGTGCCCTAGCGCCGACTGCCGTGCCTACCTCCGATCACCTCTCCCTAGCTATTATCGCCGCCCTTCCCCTGCCTTTCTATTGCCGCGAGATCGACGATGCCGTCGCTAGAAGATCATTGCCGGTCCCTTTTCGGCCACGAGCAAGAAGCCACGAACCTCTCTGATCATCGCCAGCCACCGTCCTTCACCTGTGCTTCCCCGAAGCCACCGCCGGCAACCCGCGGGCGCCGTTCTTCCTCTGCCCCGGCCACTGTAGCCACTGTTGCCACCCAATCCGCCGGCCATCCTCCATTTGGTAAGAGATTGGACCTTGGTTGTTTGGTTTTCCCCCGATCGCCGCAAATGGACTTTGCCTAATCGTCGATTTCCAGCTGCGATCCAACTCTGATCGCCGAGCGCCGCCATTTTCCTTCGCGTGACCTCTCGCTCCACCTCACCGTGATAGATCGTGAGGTTAAAAGGGGTCTCCGGTGACGAAGCGTTTTCACTGAGATCCAAGGGCGGATCTCAGCAGACAGTGGCTCTGTGCTTGATCGGTACACCTCCTCCACACTGTGGCCAATCATGGGAGACCGTTGCTAGGTAAGAAGTAAGAACATTGGATTAGGGTTTCCATGGTTAAATTTTGAGTACTTTGTCTTGGATCAGTAGAGAAGGTTACCTCATGCTTGCTATTGTTGATGTGTTAGATGGAATTTCACAGTTGGTTTGAGGATAATCCGTAGTTGCAAACCCTAATCTATTTAGCTTGTGGTATGATTAAGATTAATTGAGAGCTAAACCTAATCTAAGAAAGATGATGGAATTAATTAGGATTAAGTGAACTTAACTCTAATCTAATCAATGAATTGGATTAACGAGACTTAAACATTCATTTAGGGGTTAATCAATGATTATTTCGATTACACCCTGTGTTGGAAAGGGATGGAATTGAATTCCTTCGTGAATTGGAATTCAATTCCACCGTTTGGAACACATTTTTAGCCATGAATTGATAAGGAATTGGAATTTAATTCCCTTCAAAATCTTTAGGTCTGATTTGTGAAAGTAATTGCTTTGACAAATGAAAATTACTAAAGAATCCTTATTTCTCACTCAGCGCCATTTTAGATGAAGGATAAAATGGTAAAAATATAAGAACTTAATTTAATTCTGATACTTTCCAAATCAAGGAATTCAATTCAATTCTGTTATTTACTAATTTACTCCAAACATGAGAATTGTATTCAATTCCTAATGAAATTCCATTCTTGATGGAATTTAATTCAATTTCTTTGCTTAAAAAGTTTCCAAACAAGGTGTTAAGGATTTCCTAATTGGATTTGGGATTTAATTGGTTAGCCAATGGATTCATTGGGTTATGAATTTATCACGTGGTTAACTAAGAAAATTAAGACATGATGCAAGTGATTAGCATCGGATTAGTTAATTGAATAATGAGTAATTAACTACTCAGGTTTATTAAATGGATAAAAACATCATTTAGGACATAACAATAAGTTTAAATGAATTAATTTATTTGATAATTTAAGAGGATTGAGATCTCGTTACGTTAACTAAAATTGATTAGTTAACTGAATAGTCGATTGAATAAGTAATCGATTGATTAATAGGTTGATTAAATTAATTGAAAAGTGGATTAGGTGCATAATCAAATCAATTAAGTGAGTTAATTGATTTAAAACCATAACTAATCTTATTTGACCTTAAATGATTAATTTAGACATTAATTAATCAAACTAAGGTGAAGTAAAGTTTCAAATAATGAAGTTTAATTGATTAAGCATTCATAATTAATTTAGATAAATTAATTAATTAGATTACCGAGAGTTGGGTAGTAATGGATTAATATAATCAATAAGTTGATTAAATGGTTTATATATGCTTAGATTGGCTCTACAACCTATATTTGTAGGACTGGAGTTCGACGCAATCTCTTGGACTTGAATACAGTTAGAACACTCTACATTAAAGGCTAGCTTCTCTTTGTTTTCTTTAGATTATTGACCTTAGTGCATGAGACTTGTTTGGATTAGTAGGTTTATATCTTGACACTACTCCTATTTTTCTTGAGCTTGATACTTGACTGCTTAACCATAGAAATGCTTTGTTTATATCTATACAGTCTCTTTTTCTATCTATGTGGTTAGATGATACATGTTAGTATACACTTTATGTACATATGATAGCTCTACTTATGGCGTGTACAGTAAGAGGATGAACTTATTAGTTATTCATATCATGTAAAAGTACACACGTGTGTAGTGTGTACAGTAGAAAGATGAACTTGTTAATTATTCACATCATGTAGAAGTACACACGTGTGTGGTGTATACAGTAGGAAGATGAACTTGTTAGATATTCATATCCCGTAGAAGTGCACACTGGTGTGGTGTGTGCAATAGGAGAATTGATAGATTAATTATTCATATCACATAAAAGTATATACGTGTGTGGTATGTACAGTAGGAAGATGAACTTGTTAGTTTTTTATATCATGTAGAAGTGAGTATGGGTGTGGTGTGTGCAGTAGGAGAATTGATAAGTTAGTTATTCATATCATATAGAAGTACACACGTGTGTGATGTGTACAGTAGGAAGATAGACTTGTTAGTTATTCATATCCTGTAGAAGTGCACACGGGTGTGGCGTGTGTAGTAGGAGAATTGACAGGTTAGTTATTCATATTATGTCAGCGTTCGAAAACGCGGGATAGGCGGGCGCCTATGCGCTACCTAGCCGCTAGACGCCCACCGGCCACCGCGAACACCATGTCCGCGGCCAGGCTAGGCGGAGGGGCCGCCTAGGCGGCCTATGCAGCGCCTAGGCGGCACGACGCGACGCAGGTAGTGCGTCGCGTCTTTTTCAGGATCGGGATTTCTTTTCTTTTTTTTAAAGCCCTATACCTGTTGTCGATTCATGTGCCTCTTCCCGACGCCTCCGGAATCATCATTGCCTCGTCCGGAATCGCCGCTGCCTCCTCCGGTATCGCGCGCAGCAGCAGGTATGTATTTAGTTTTTTTTTACTTTTCCAGCATGCTTTCGGCATTGTGGGGCGCTTCCGACGGCGCCGGAAGTGTCGCAGGAGTCTTCCGGCCGTGCCGGATGGCTCCGGCGACGCGTCCGGCGCCACCCGAAGCATCCCGCGACGCTTTCGATGGCGTTGGACGTGTTGCAGAACATTTCCGGCGCCGCTGGACTTGTCGCCAGAGACATCCGGAAGTCTCCCGCGACGCGTCCGGCAGCGGCTATAGTGGCCAATCTTGTGCCGGCGTTGTTTTTTATTTATTATTTATATTTATTATTTAATTTTATTTAATGTTTTAAATATTTCCTCAAATAAATAGAAAATTTGAATTATAAATCATATTTATTAATTATAAATCATATTCTTATTCAAAAAATTTGTATTTAAAATTTAATATATATATATATATATATATATTATATAATTTATATTTAAAATTTAAAATTTATATATAATTTTTTAAATTTTTTATAATTTATTAATGATTCTAAAGTTTTTAAATTTGTTTTTAAATCATTTTTCAGATTATTACAATTACAATGACAAGCAATCCATCTTCGACAGCATCAGTTACTCAACTTGAATCCGGGATTCTTAGAAGAAAGTCAAATGACATTGGATGGGAGTTTGGGATGTTAATTGATTCTAAGAACCTTGACAAAATTAAATACAAGTTGTGTGGAAAAATAATGTTGGGAGAAGTATATAGGATTAAGGAGCACATTGGAAATATACCTAAAAATGTATCTAGTTGTCGAAAAGCATCTCAAGAAGATAAAAACAAGTGCAAACAGACTATTTTAGAAGGGAGGAACAGAAAGAAGAACAAAATAATGGAAGAACAAAGTTGTAGAGCAAAGGTAACTATTTCTCCTGATGAAAAAGAAGGTTCTGAAATTGAAGGGATAGATTCATCTAAAAAACCTCTTCCTCTTGGCCCCATAGATAGATTTGCATCAGCAATTGCTCCAGAAAATGTAAGTTCAAGTGGGAGTAAAGTGTTTCGCCAAAAAAATATAAATGAGGCTTTTTCAAGGAGAGAACTCAACAAGTTCAACAATATGTTGGGAGATGGGTTTATGAAAATGGAATCTCATTTAATGTCGTTGATAATGATAACTTCAAGCAACTAATGGAAACGGTGGGTCAATTTGAACCTGGATTCAAGCCTCCAACTCAATATCAACTAAGGGAACCACTGTTAAAAGTCGAAGTTGAAAGAACAAAACAACTGCTGAAGAAACATGAAGAATAATGGGCAAAGAATGGATGCTCGATCATGACAGATGCATGGAGTGATAGAAAAAGAAGAAACATCTTAAATTTGTGTGTGAATTGCAAGGAAGGTACCACATTTTTAGAGTTTAAGGAGTCTTCAGATGAGGCACATACAACTGAACTTATTTTTGAGTATGTTGACAAATGTGTTGAACAAGTAGGAGCTCAGAATATTATTCAGATTGTAACAGACAATGCCACCAACAGTATGACTGACCAACAATTGGTATCACTGTGAAGTCGCTTTAGAACAACTAACCGCTAACTAAAGCAACAAACAAATGGTCGGATCAAGTATTCACCCACCAAAGTTTGAGGGGGAGTTCGCGCTTTAGAAGTCCAAGATGGAGCTATATTTCAAAACTGATTTCAATATATTGTTAACAATTAAATACTATTTTACAGTACTTAAAGATCACAATGGAGAAAAGAAAGAGGAGCATCTCTGGAGCAAGAAAGAGCAAGCTGACTTCGTGGCTAACGGCAAAGCAAAGTTCCATCTGCTTAATATTCAGTTGCCACAAGAAGTTAATCGGATCGACATCTACCACTCACTACAAGAAACCAGGGCTTAAGAGACGAATAAATCCATTTATGAAAGTTATTTTTCCGTCTCTAAAAAAAATTTGAGACAGAATATTCCATCTCAAAAATTAGTTAGCGAAAACCCCATAGCTAATTTTGAGACAGAAATATTCTCTCTAATTTATATAAATTTGAAACAATTTTTCCCATATCAATTTTTTATTAATTTTAAATGATTTTTTTTTTTGACAAAAAATATATTGTTTCAAATTTCATATGTAATCTGTATTTATTTTTTTTAATAAAATTCATTTGTAATTTCATCGTAAATTCATTTTAAATTCTATTTCATATTTATCTCTAATTTATAAAAATTTGAAACAGATTTTAATTCTGTCTTATAAATCTATCACTAATTTATATATATTTAAAATAAATTTTTTCCGTCTCAATTTTTATTAAATTTTAAACAAATTTTGTAAGTAAATTATATTGTTTCAAATTTTGTTTGTCATTTATATTTTTGTCTATAAAAAAATGATTTGTAATTTTTTTTATAAAATAATTATTTGTAATTTTATCTCAAATCATTTTAAATTCCGTTTCAAATTTCTTTTCGTATATTATATTTTATTTAACTAAAACAGATTAGTAATTCCAAAGCAAATCCGTTTATGATTTAAACAAATCTACATCAAATTTTAATTTTGTTTCAGAAATTTATTTCTGAAGCCCTATTTTTTGGTAGTAACTCCGCCAAGGAAATTTTGGAAAAAAATCATGGAGCTTCACGAAAGAACATCATAAGCCAAAGTTGGCAAAGTAGGATCTGCTCCGAAATCAGTTGACAAACCTCCAAATGGACATTAAAGAAATAGCCACACAACTACACACGAGAATTAAAGAATCGATAACTGGACTCATCAATCTTGGAGAATCAATTTCAAATCGAGATTCAATCAGATATGCCATGAACTCATTTTCAAGGATGATCTTCAATTGTAGACTCATACTACATTTTGAAAGGTCTCGAGGTAAGTACACTAGAAAAATTATTTTCTATATTTGAACTTTATGAATCTAGATGTGCAGAATCAAAAAGGGGAACCGATTAGAATTTAGCATTGAAAGACAAAATAGACGAATCAGATTCAGATATCGCTCGACGAGGACGAAAAAGCGTACATGGTAAGGAAATTTTCAAAGTTGTTTAACATTATCAATTTTAATAAGTGGCAAGCAAAGAAGCTGCTTCGAAGAAAAAGGAAGTTTTAGTCTTACAATTGTCAAGAAAAAGGACACATCAAGTGTGGGGCAATTTATGGTCCGGAGTGACCATGTGTTTTGATGTTTGGGCAAAGGGTTTAAGTTAGGTTTACCTTTGTGGTTTGATATGTGTGATTGAGTTTGCAGGACTTGGTGAGTCATACATGGAGGACGCATCCGAGGGACGAGAGTTGAGGGAAGAGAACTCCAAGGGCAAGCCGGGAAGTGGACTTCAAAGGGCACACGTGAAGGGTGGCATGGAGGCAAGCCGAGGGCTTGCGTGCGCATCCGAGGGACGATAGCCAGTGGAAGAGGACTTCAAGGGGCAAGCCAAGGGAGTGTACTTGAAGGCATACGTGAAGGAAGGACTTCGGAGTGAGGAAGAGTGGTTTTGTAAGCTGGGCAGTCGACTAGGAATAAATCAGTCGACTGCAACCGGGAAACTCAGACCTCACAGAAAGATCAGTCGACTGGTCTGAGACCAGTCGACTAGTCTAGGACCAATCGATTGGTCTAAGACCAGTCGACTGATCAGGTAGAAAACTAGCCGTTGACTTGCTGTTTGGCTAGGACTAGTCGACTGCCCCAGGAGCAATCGACTAGAAGCGGGTTCTCAACCTTAAGCACTATTTAACGAGGCTTGATTTTGGCTGAGGGTTCTTGACGAATTTGGCTTTGGTTAAAAGCCAAATAGTAGTCTAAGAGCTTAGAAGTGAAGTTTGGTTTATAGCGAGGTTTCTCCACCCACAAGGAGCTACACGAGCTAGCCGGAGGACATCCGGGGAGTCATCCACCGACGGATCGGGATCGTCCACCTTACGGACAACCATGGAGTAGGAGCGTCATCTCCGAACCACGTAAAGGTGACTTGTTAGCATTGTTTAATTTTGTTATTATTGTTTCCGCTTGCGCACGCTAACATTGTAGGAAGAAAAATTGAGAATAAGCTATTCACCCCTCTAGCTTGACGACACGGTCCTAACAAGTGGTATCAGAGCGAAGGTCGCTCGTCTACGGACTAACCGCCGGGAGAGCAAAGGTGCTAGAGGAAGATGGGCTCGGAAGGTCCGTTAGGATGGGATATTCGGATCCCACCTCTATATGATCGAGACGACTTCGATTATTGGAGTAAGCGGTAGGAGACATGGTTCCAAATGGATTGGTATCATTGGACCGCATTGGAGGTTCGATTTGAAGCTCCAACGGACAAGAAGGGAAAGCGCTTCCGACCTCGGTATTGGACCAAGAGTCAAACGGAAGAAGCGGAGGCGGATAAGGAGGTATCTAGAATTGTATTGAATTTATTACCTTCATATATTGTGTCAAATGTAGGAGAATACAAGAATGCATATGAGCTATAGAGGAAGATAATAGCTCTACATGAGAATTTGACTCAAGGACAAGAAGAAGAAGAGTCCAAGGAAAAGGACCAATTGGAAGTTGAGTCAAGCTCAACATCCGAAGAGGAGGAGAGAGTTGAATCGTCTACATCTTCAAGTGAGGAAGAAATAGAAGAACTCTCCACTTCAAGGATTGAGGGGGAGGAGAGACCCACTTCAATACCGGAGCAAGAAGAAACTCCTACCTCCACCAAAGCAAGAACAAAAGATCACATCATTTGCTTTAGATTCAACAAGAAGGGACACTACAAGGACAAGTGTCCATTGGGTAAGAAGGAGATAAACCCTAAACCCGAGTCAATTCATGTTAAATCTAATATGGGTTGTAGGGAAAAGAAGGAGAAAAAGCACATTAGGTGCTACCCTTGTAGAGAGCTAGGCCATTATCACACCAAATGTCCAAGAAAAGGAGAGCTCAAGAAATTGGGGCATTTGAGAAGATGGAAAAAAGAAGAAAAGAAGAAAAGCTCACATCAAGGGGGAGCTACAAGAGTAAGGGAGGGAATCCCTAACTTTAGAGTTAATTTAAATTCCTCCATGCATGTAGAAATAATGTTAATTATTTACTCATGCATAACTTTGGATTTAAATATCATGATAGGAGTAGGGTTAATATTGTAGGTCAAAACCCTAGGAAAATCATGGATTATGATAAATCCAAGACCTTTGGACCTAAGGGTCAAGGCAAAAATCCAAGAAGGAGAGACATATGCCTAGAAAGATGGGTAGGTCTAGGAATGTCCAAGGAGGACATGTTGGTTCTAGAGTTGAGAACCTAGAGAAGGAAAATCAAGTCTTGAGGGCAAGACTTGAAGAAATGGAGAAAACCCTAGATAGATTCACTATTGGATCTAAGGGTTTAGATATGGTGTTGGGTGATCTAAAACCCAACAATGATAGATCGGGTCTAGGATACCGATCTAAGGTCTCTAATGCCAATAAAAAGAAATATGCTAGGGTAGCATATAACTATGGCGAGGGGAAGTCTAAAAATGACAAGAGGTATCATTTAAAAGCAAAAAGAAGGTCTTAACTAAGGACAAGAGGTCCAAAGTTAAGAAGGTTAGGGTTGTAGACCAAGAGTCACCGGGGGTACACCGGTATGGTTTAGCGTTTGTTGAGTCACTTAGGGAGGTGACTAGGGTTAAGAGCTCAAGGGGGATCTCTAGGAGTCAAGTTGGGACCCACGGTCTATGGATCCCAAGAGGATTTCTCTCGGAAGTCTAGATGGGTCAAGGAGTGTGCCAAAGGATGTGGAGACGGATATGAGTCTCAATCCTAGGGATTTGGCATGTTGGATTTGTGTTTCATGCATGAAAATATGACATTGGGGTCATAAAGCATGAGAATTGGTTTTTGATGTATAAATACCATATAAATCAATGCTAGGGATGCATTATGGGTTGGAATGGGCAGTAACATCATGGGAAGACCAAAATTAGGACTTTAGGTCAAGGTTCAATTAAACCATTTAACTAGTTTTGGGTTTTGTGTCTATCTTGGGATTGGCGATAGATACATAGGTGGATGTATTTTTTTCAAGAAGACACGGGTACCACAAACCTCTCCACAAAATTTGGGAATTTTTGGAGATTTATAGAATTTCTGGTGTATTTCTGAAATTGGGTCAGAAATGTTGAAATTGGGTTTTTCAGAGTGCCAGTCGACTGGTCCAGGGGGCAGTCGACTGGTCAAGGCTGAAATTGGGTTTCAGCAATCGAAAAGTGTCCAAAAGATGTAAAACAAGTGTATGGGGGGCTAGTACACTTTGTGTATGATCATTAGAGGTTAAAAGATCAAATAAGGGGGGAAATTGTTGGAGTCTTTTTGATGTGTGATATGTTGGGGCAATCGACCCTAATATGATCTGGAGGATCAAGGGTTTTGATGTGTGTGCTAATATGGTTAAGTTAGGGTTTATTGTTGTTCTAATATGTGTACGTGAGTTTCAGGTTTGCAGGTACACATGGACTTAGTTGATGTCTTCAGGTGAAGGGTGGCATGGAAACAAGCTGGAGGCTTGCGTGCGCATCCGAGGGACCATGGACAAAGTAGGAACGATGAAGCCGAGGGAAGCGGACTTTGAGGCGTACGTGAAGGATAGCATAGAGACAAGCTGGAGGCTTGTGTGCGTATCCGAGGGACGAGGGCCAAAGTCGAAGAAGGCTTGAAGGCGTGGATCGAGGCTGCTAAAGCAGAGACGATGAGCCGAGGGACGCGGACTTTGAGGCATGCGTGAAGGATGGCATGGAGGCAAGCCGGGAGCTTGCGTGCGCATCTGAGGGGCGGGAACCGAAGATGAAGAGGGCGTGAAGGCAACAGATCGAGACTGCTGTTGAAGAGTCAACCAGGTCGTGAGGGTCCGAGTGATGAGTGATTGTACTCGGGAACTAAGTCAGGAGAGTTTGAGTGCAGAGAGAAATGTACTCGGGGAGTGTAACCCTAGGATTAGTGAAGGACCAGTCGACTGCTCTTGGAGCAGTCGACTGATACTTGCTAGGGATTCGAACGTTGGCTGTAATGGTCGAATCTGAGTGGGACCAATCAACTGCCCTAGGGGCAGTCGACTGGTAGCGGCCAGTTTAGACTCGTGCTCTATTTAAAGGAGATCGTTTAAGGCTACTATTCCTTGGCAAAACTTGCTTGGTCAATGCTAGTTAGTAGCCTATTATACTCAGGTAGTGTCCAGAGCTTGTGGAGAGGTTTCTCCACCCACAAGGAGCTACACGATCTAGCCGGAGGTGCTCCGGGGAATCATCCACTGACGGATTAGGGATCGCCCACCTTACGGGCAGCCGCGGAGTAGGAGTTTTATCTCCGAACCACGTATATCGGTGAGTTCTTCTTGTTTAGTTTAGTTTTAGTTTATTCTGCTTGCGCACTAACGGTTGTAGGAAGAAAAATCGAGAAATTGCTATTCACACCCCCCCCTCTAGCAAGGCGTAATGATCTAACAAGTGGTATCAGAGCTTGGTGAGCTCATCTACGGACTAACCGCCGAGGGAGCAAGAAAGCTAGAGAGAAAAATGATGGAAGACAAGTTGGGGGATGACATCTACACTCCACCTCCCTACGATCATTATGATTTCGACTATTGGAGGGCAAGGATGAAGACTTGGTTTGGAATGGATTGGAACTACATGATCGCGCTTGAAGAACCGTTTGAAGTTCCAAATGATAAGCACGGAAAAAAGCTCCAACCAAGATATTGGAATAAAGAGCAACAAGCACAATCAATGGCAAACGAAATGGTAATCTCGATTTTACTTAGTGTTTTGCCTAATGAAATAATTAGTGGTGTAGGTAAGTACGGAAGTGCACATGAGCTATGGAAAAAGATAGGAGAATTTCATGAAAATCCTACACGAGTTCAATTAGTTGAAGAGACCGAGGAAGTGAGCTCAATAGTCCAAGAGGAGGAAGAAGAGAATGAGAGATCATCAACTTCATCAAGAGAAGAGGAGGAGGTCTCCACTTCAAGAATTGAGGGGGAGGAGAGACTCTCATCAATACCGAAGCAAGAAGAAACTCCTACCTCCACCAAAGTAAGGACCAAAGACCACACCATTTGCTTTGGGTGCAATGAAAAGGGACACTACAAGGACAAGTGTCCAAAGAGTAAGAAAAAGGAGGTAAATCCTAAACCCAATTCAATTTCTGTTAAATTAACATGGGTTGTAGGAATGGAGAAGCCCAAGAGAAAAGAAAGAAAATTAGATGCTTCATATGTGGAGAGCTAGGACACTATCACACAAAATGTCCAAGAAAAGGAGAGCTCAAGAAATTGGGGCATTTGAGAAGATGGGAGAAAGAAGAAAAGAAGAAAAGAAGCTCACATCAAGGGGGAGGTACTTCAAATGTTGGTTTCGTCATAATCAATTCCTTGTTTCTGACGATATCCTTTTGCCATTATTCTAGCCTTAAAGGTAACAACATTACCTTCCATGTCGGTTTTCTTTTTGAAAACCCACTTGCACCCTATGGGCTTAATCCCTTCAGGTGGGTTAACCAAGTCCCATACTTGATTTTTGTACATGGAATCCATTTCCGACTTCATGGCTTCAAGCCATTTATCCCTTTCTGAATTTTTCAGAACATCTTCATAACTGATAGGTTCGTCATCGTTAATGAGTAACACGTCGTTTGATTCACTTATGAGAAATCCGTATCTCTCTGGGATATTGCGTGTCCTATCAGACCTACGAAGAAGTGGTGTTGTTTTAGGTTCAACTGATAGCTCATCATTATGAGTTATTGGTTGTGGGTCTAGACTAGGTGTCTCTGTAATGTCTATTGGAGTTTCTTGAACTTCTTCAAGTTCAATGCTACTCCCACTGTTTTCTTGTAAAAGAAATTCTTTTTCTAGAATTACAGCATGTCTTGAAACAAACACCTTTTGTTCCAAGGGATGATAGAATTGGTAACCTTTCGTTTCCTTAGGGTATCCAATAAATAGACATTTATCAGACTTAGCATCCAATTTGTCTGATACAGTCCGCTTTACATAAGCAGGACAACCCCATATCTTTAGGTGAGATAAATGAGGTTTCTTACTATTTCACGTCTCATATGGAGTAGTAGAGACTACCTTGGTCGAGACTCTGTTTAGTAAGTAAACAGCTGTCTTAAGCGCATAGCCCCAAAAGGATTTTGGAAGAGTTGCATGATTCATCATAGATCTAACCATGTCCATCAAGGTTCGGTTACGCCTCTCAGATACACCATTATGCTGTGGTGTATATGGCGGAGTCCATTGAGACAATATCCCATTGTCCTAAAATAATCTTGAAACTCTTGACTTAAGTATTCACCACCCCGATCGGATCGAAGTATCTTAATACTTTTGCCAAGTTGTTTCTCTACTTCACTTCTGAACTCTTTGAATTTCTCAAAAGCTTCAGATTTGTGTTTCATTAAGAACACATACCCGAATCGTGAGTGATCATCGATAAATGTAATGAAGTAGCTATAGCCTCCTTGTGCAAGAGTTGACATTGGTCCACATACATCAGTATGTATTAGACCAAGCAATTCTCCCACTGGTTTACCTTTTCCGGAAAGGGTAATTTGGTCATATTGCCTTTTAAGCATGATTCGCATGTATCAAATGAACCGGGTTCAAATGATTCCAGAATTCCACATCGGCGTAATTTGGTCATGCGTTTCTTACTTACATGGCCAAGACGACAATGCCACATATAGGAGTCTATTTGATTATCTATTCGAGCACGTTTGTTGCTAACTTCGATATTGAAAACGTCACCGGATAAATCTAACGTGTAGATACCATTGCATAAAGTTCCGATCCCATAAAGAACACCATTTAAAGTTATGTAACAGCAATTGTTACTAAAAGTTAAATGATAACCCTTTTCATTCAAGCATAAAATAGATACAATGTTCTTTATTAACGAAGGAACAAAATAAAAATTATCCAATTCCAAGACAAGTCTAGTAGGGAGCTTTAGCAAATATGTTCCGATGGCAACAACAACAATCTTTGCTCCACTTCCAACTTGCAAATTCGCTTCTCCCTTGACGAGTCTTCTTCTATTCCTTAGCCCCTGTATGTCATTACATATATGTGAGCTACACCCAGTATCAAGTACCCAGGTATCCGAGGAAATAGAGTGACATTCAATAACGAAGATCCTGAAGAGGATGGGGCATCGAATGCCTTCTTCTTCAAGGACTCAAGATAAACCTTACAGTTTCTTTGCCAGTGGCCCTCCTTGCCGCAGTGATGGCAAGTGTTTTTTCAATCTTTTTGGTCTTTTCTTCCCTCCCTTATTTTGTTCTTTGGGCTTCCTCTTAGAGCCTTTCTTTGAGGAACTAACTAACAGTACCGTCTTCTGATCCTGCTTTACAGAAGGCTCTACAGTCTTCAGCAGGTTAAGCAACTCAGGAATGGTAGTCTCCAGTTTGTTCATCCGATAGTTCATCACAAACTGTGAGTAACTCTTGGGCAAACAATGCAGAATTAAGTCAATACTTAGTTCGTGATCCATTGCAAATCCGAGTGTGTCTAGTCGCTCAATGTACCCCAACATCTTCAACACAAACTGTGAAATAGAAGTGCCTTCCTGCATCTTAGAGTGAAGAGGAGTCTGGAGACCTCAAACCTTTCGGATCTCGCCTGCTGGTCAAACAGCTCATGAAGATGGAAGACGATGGTATGAGCATCCATATGCTCATGCTGCTTTTGTAGCTCAGGTACCATAGCGGCCAGTATGATGCAACTCGCAAGTTCAGAATCGGCCACATGTTTCTGATAGGCCACTAACTGGTCTGGAGTTGCATCTTCTGGAGGATGGTTGGGAAGTTGTTCTTCAAGGACATAAGCAAGCTATTCTGCCTTGAGGACTATCCTCAGGTTTCGAAGCCAGTCCATGAAGTTTGACCCAGTCAGCTTATTGATGTCCAAAATGGAACGCAAGTTTAGAGAAGACATGATCAGGTGATTATCCTAGAAATACAAATTGAGCTTATGTGATAAGAATGATAAAGAATGCATCAATATACATTAATTAAATCCTATTTATTTTTCGAATTGAATAACACTTTTTATCAATTTGGGAGATCGTAGGAACATCTCCAAATAGGTTGATATCCAACCATAGATAAGTACAACCATGGCTAGAGTCCATCAAGTTATTCTTAGCTATGAAGGTAGGTAATTATACTATTACATATTATACATATGTAACTATCACATTATGCTATCAACTAATTGAATGTTTACATAAATCATTGGGTTGTTAACTCATTAACAAGTATGCAACAATATACATAGCACCCAACTGCACCTCTCTTTACATCGACCTTGGTTGTGGCTCAACAAATCGATGCTCGAAGCTTAAGGCTGACCCATTAATCAAGAAATAGTTTTAATATGGTTGGAGCTCATTCAACCGTTTAGTCAGGCTTGGATGTGTCTAACAACCAAAACTAAGGATTGACCTCTGACTCCAACTATATTATTCATAAACTAATTCCATAGTTTGAACATGTTGAGGTTCAAGCCGGGCATGGATGTGTCCATCAACCCAAACGAGAAACAAAACTCCGGTTCTAACCATATTAATGGAAGGTGTTGGCCTTAATATTTTGTAAGGGGTTTTGAGTCTCATCCTTTTCTTTTATGCATATTCATGACATATAATTATGTCATGTTCTAACGATTTCCTTAATAAAGAATGTATGTGACTTAATTTATCAAGTCTCATTAATTGAATTAGGAACCGGATTTCCTAATTCTAATTTCATACTTTATTCAAGGAATTGTTTTGGGAAACAATTTCCTGAATTATCATAATCAATTTTGGAAATAATATGTTTAAGACTTTGATTTCTCTAAATCAAATCTTATTAAATTAAGAGACAGATTCCCTTAATTCAACCACATATTATTTTCATGAAAATCTTATTTAAGGAAATATACTCTATAGGAAACAATTTTCCTAATTAATTTTGGAGACAATAATATGTAAGAGCATCACCTCATAAATCAAATAAGGAAATTATCGTTTGAGAATCACCTCAAAAATTTCCAAGATTTGATCACATATTTTATTTATGGAAAATTAATATCAATAACTTAATTTGGACAACTCCCCGAGGCTCAATCTAAAATAAGAATTTGACAATTAAAATTCAATTTAGAAAATTTAATTATAACAACTAACTTTTAAATTGGACGGCTCCCCGAGGCTCAATCCAAAATAAAGAATTTTACAAATAATTTAATTTTCAATTATAAATTTAAATGCCAATTAATATTCCCATAATTTGTCTAGACTTTCTTGAAAGAAAGTGTCCAAAATTGCGAGCTTTCCATAAATAGAAAGTTTCCAAAAATAAAAGGTTTTCAGAATAATTGTAAGTTTCTGGTACAAAGAAAACTAACGTTTTTCCAAAATTGAAAAATTTCCAAAATTGGAAATTTCAAAATTGGAAAGTTTTCACAATTATCATAAAATTTCAGAAACAGAGATATTTCAAAAGTTTGCGAAATTTCATGAAGATTTCCAAACTTTGAAATTTCTAAATCGAAAATTTACCATAATTGAAAAGTTTCCATAATTGAAAAATTTTCCAAAATTGAGATCATGATAAAACTTTCCGCAAAACAATTATATGATTATGTTGAACACAAACCTCGGCTCTGATACCACTATTGGGACCGGGTGCATGTTGACATGGATGCGGGTTCGTAATTTAAAAAATTAATTACGTGCAGCGGAAGGTTTAGCATAAATAATTTCTCAAATTATTTAACCACACATCTAAGCATGCAATTTTATCTTGTGTAGACATGATCATATATTTAAAATTTTGCAGAAACATAAACTAATTTACGTATTACCTCGCGTAACTCGAAGGAAGGGACGAGATCCAACCGTAAGTGTCCCTTGGAAGCTCCGCCTCTATTCGCGTCCACGCCGAGTATCTTCGGGATGACTTCGCAAAGCCACGAGTTTCGCGTTCTTGAGAACTACTAGATTCTCCGAGAACGCGACGAGAAAAACCAAGAGAGAAGTCGGAAGACTAACCACAAAAGGATGGCCGGCGGGTGCTCCTTCTTGGGGTTGGTTGGCGCACGACAAGAAGGGGAGAAAGAGAGGGAGAGAGCCTATGCCTTCGTATTTTCGATTATCACCCAAGCCTTGCCTTGGGTCCTTTATATAGTGGCCTCTCAACCATCAAGTCTCTCAAATATGGAATAACTTAGTCCATCATGCCAAGTTTGATTTTATATCATGGTTAAAATCATATTTTAATTCATGATAAAAATCAATCAAGTCTCTTCTCTCTTATGGAATAAATTTCCTTATCATGTTAAATCAATCCATGATTGATTTTATAAAATAAACCAATCCATGGTTCATTTTAATTTCCATGAAAAATAAACCAAATCTTGGTTTATTATATAAAAATTTATATCATCCATAATTTTATAAAACAAACCACACTTGGTTTATTTTATAAATAGAACCAAAAACATGGTTCTCTCCCTTTGTTGTGGCCGGCCAAGCAAAGAGGATGGAGGCCCTCTTTGGCCGGCCCATCTAAGCCAAGCCCCAATGAATTAAACTTATTTAATTCATCTATTACGTCTTCAAAAGACTTAGCCATTTTACGCTTCCGATGCGTCTCTGAAAAATTCAGATTCGACTTATCGTTTGGCTCAACCAAACTTAATCTCTCTTGATTGGAAAATCCAATTTTCAACTCGTTTTAAATCTCTCAGATTACTCGTAGTGCGTGTGACTAAATAGGCTTTCGATTTATGTTGGCCATCTATAATTAATCAATTATAGAACGATCACGAGTCGCACCTAGTAGTACATCATGATCCCCAATTAATCGAAAGATCAACGGTTTACCTCAGAAACAATTCTGAAACCCTTCAGCAGCTATAATGAATCGTGCCACATTCCCTTCACCATCTTATACCCACTTGGTTCAGGACATGGTCTATGTGTGTCAGTCCCCACTAGGATGACTACGTCACACCTAGCCCAAGTAACGTTTTCTCGTCCTACGGATTCTAATTACTCTCATGTATTTAAGAGATTCATACTCTGAACATGTCATGCTCTGGCCAGAGGCTTCGAGTAACAATCCGACGATAGGCCTCGGGTATACATCTCCTCGCAAGGAGTGGTGAATCCTTTGTAGGCTGTTCAAACATCTTCGGGCACTTCGACTTATACCCAATCATCCTGGGTCCACACCTCCTTGGAGATGCTTGCTTAAGATGTCAAAGTATAAGTCTCCATTACCAAGATGACTTGAACACCGCAAGTCAAAGGAACATCGCACTTAAGCTTCAGTAAGAACTTCACTGACATATCTATATGTAGACTACCATATGAAGTTTTACAGCCAGTCACTCCAATAAACTAGTTCCCTTAACTAGCATTCATGTTTATCTCCGGACATCTCAATGTCTCCAGCCAGTGAGAATCAGCTGATTAGAGAATAACCCATGCTAGTCTCAACAGAATTGATAGTGTCTGTATTTATCAATTCATCGACTAGGGACAATTTCAATACTTCACAATTGCACATGTAGAGATAATCACTAGTTGTGAATTCATCACAAATTCTCTCATGCTGTGAATTGTATTGCGGACATTCAGTAAATGAGTTTATGATCTCAATCAAATACACAAACATGTATACTCAAATAGTGAATATTCATTTATTAGAATAAATGATTATAATCATAAGGCGATTGCCTTAGGACACTTCTCTCATATCACTAACAATCTGACGGTTGAGGTTGAAACTTGAAAGTATCCATACTGCTTTGGAATCCATTTGGGTGGAAAGTACTGAGTAGGATAATTGTCCCAGTCATGATTATAGGTGCTAGGAGCTGGATCATATGCATCTTGATATTAATGTTGGAAATACTTGAATTCTTAAGGAAATCTCGCAGTCTTTCGGATGAGGTGACATATAGCAGTAGTACATATATGTATCACTCGTCCAGTATCCGAATTGCAATATTCATTGAAATCTCCAAATTACTGAGAATAGAAATCCATGTTGAACTGAAAGTGTTGTCCTGGTCTTACACTAAAACACTAATAAACAAGATCAGAAGACACAAGAGCATATGATATCAAACACATGGATATGTGAACATTAAAGCACTTACAATTTTTTTAATGGAAAAATAAGAAAACAATCCTAAAATTATCAAACACAACTACACTCCCCAGCAACGACGCCAAATTTGATAAGCCCGAATTTTGTCATGCAATGGGTATCAAATGAATAAGTACCAAACCTCTCTCAACACTAATATATCATAGGGAGTGGCCTGGATCGTCTCTCTTGAGGTATGTAATGGTAGATTAATAATCCTAGGATTCCAAGTTATTGCTTTCGGATTTTGGATATAAAACTGGGGGTTTGGATTTGACAGCTAAGACTAAACAATAAAAGATCAATGAGTATAATGAGACTAAACATAATGAACAAAGATAATGCAAGTAATAAGAGCTAATCTAATCTAATCTAACTATCATTGCAAGCAATTGAAAGAGACTTAAAGAAGTATGAAACTAACATAGAATGAAATCTGATGTAACCTAACCTAATTGTATCTAAATTGCAAGCATGAATATAACTAGCCTAGAATTCAACGTGAATAGGATAACAACCAATTAAACTAAGGGATTACAGAACTTATGCAAAACCTCCTGTGACAACATTCCAACGAACACTTAATAGGCATGGTAACAATTGAACTTAATACGCGACCCAAAAGGGAATTGACAACTTCATTACAAGTCACACTTCAAGCAACGAGCAATACACAAAAGAATCAAACCAATAAGCAAATGCCCTCCAGAATCACTGAAAAAAGGAGAAGTTGAGGTGGTGTAGCTGGATTTGAGTCAATTTGATGAAGAATGAACCATGATGAAGAAGCTGCAGATGGACAGAGGCGGAAGAAGCTACTCTTCTAATCTAAAGAAAGGTCCCTTTGCTCTCTTCCCTTCTAATTCGAAAGGAGGAGGTGGATTGCTCCTCTTCCTAACCCAGAAGAGGAGGGTGGAAACGACATTATTATCAGATCCTTACAGTCATTTATTGGAATTTCATAGGTACTGCAACACACTGAATCATGAAGGAGTTCCACCCGATATCATTCGACTTATGACTTTCCCCTTTAGCCTTCGAGATTCAGCAAAGGCTTGGTAACCTGAGACCCAAAAGTGTCGACAACTAGAACAACCTAGAGCAGAAAGTTTTGAACAAATATTTTCCTCCAAGCCAGACTATTCTAGGAAGGAAAGAGATCTTGAACTTCGATCAAGAGGAGGATGAGTTGTTGTGTCATGCATGGGACAGGTACATGACTCTTATAGGGCAATGCCCCCACCATGGGATTGAAGAATGGTTACTCATCCATATTCTCTACATTGGATTATCGCTTTCTAACTGAAGTTAACTAGATCTTGTAGCCAGTGGAAGCCTTATAATCAAGATCCTTGATGAAGCCCTTGACCTGATTGATCTAGTAGTCAGCAATACAAATGGTTGGTCAAGAGAGGTTTTGTTAGGCCCCAACTCAGATCGCTCAGAGCACACGATGGTGAGAGCTCATATATACATTGCAACATGAAGAAATATTGCCCTCCTAGCGTGGAGAATCATTAAGGCAAATGATGAGTGATTTGCATGTATTAAAAGAAACAAAAGTTCAACCTGAGGAATTGGATAGCACTACAGCCTCGGAACATTGACAAGCAATGATAGTTGAACTGAGTTCTAAAGTGCTTGAGTTGTCTGCACCATAGGTGGAGTTGAAACCATTACCCCCAACGGTGAACAATGAGTTTTTGGGGCCCAACTCTTCCCTATCGGTGATAGTGAATGCCAATCTCAATCAGAGCGAAACATGGAAGCTGTTATGGATATTATCTCGATACAAAAAAGTAATTGGATACACGATAGATGATATTAAGGGAATTTGTTCTTCTATTTGTATGCACCGAATCCTACTTGAGGATGATCATAAAAGTTCAGTGGAACATCAATGAAGATTGAACCCCCAACATAAACGATGTAGTGAAAAAGGAAGTCCTGAAACTTCTAGATGCAGGGATCATCTACCCTATCTCAAACAGCTCATGGGCGAGCCTGGTGCATGTAGTTCCAAAGAAAGGAGGAATGACTGTAGTAGATAATGCAAACAATGAGCTAGTCCCCACATGGACAGTGACAGGATGGTGGATGTGTATAGATTACAAGAAGCTAAACAAGGAAACAAGGAAGAATCATTTCCCACTTCCATTCATCGATCAGATGCTTGAGAGACTGGCTAATCACTCTTACTTCTGCTACTTAGACGGATATTTAGGATTGTGCAAATACCCATATATCCCACAACATTTACATGCCCTTATGGGACCTTTGCGTATAGGCGAATGTCTTTCAGACTATGCAATGCACCAGCAACCTTTCAGCGATGTATGATGTCTATTTTTTCAGACATGATTGAGAATATCATGGAAATATTCATGGATGATTTCCTTGTTTATGGGACGAATTTTGATAGCTGCCTACAAAATTTGGCAAGAGTCCTATAGCGGTGTGAGGAAGCAAGTCTAGTCTTGAACTGGGAAAAATATAATTTTATGGTCAAAGAAGGCATAGTCTTTAGACATAAGGTCTCTGAAAATGGGATTGAGTTTGACCTGGAAAAGATAGAAGTGATTGAGAAACTCTCCTCTCCCATCAACGTCAAAGGAGTCAGAAGTTTCTTGGGGCATGCAGGATTTTATCGCAAATTTATTAAAGATTTATCAAAGATTACCAAGCCCCTGACTAATCTGCTCTTGAAGGATGTTGAATTTTGCTTCGATTAAAAAATATGAAGATGCCTACAAAAAAAATCAAGATGGCCCTTGCCATTGCTCCGATCATCCAAGCTCTAGACTAGGGGTTTCCTTTTGAAGTAATGTGTGATGCTAAAGATTTTACTGTAGGTGCAGTGTTGGGACAAAGGAAATACAAGAAGTTGCACATGATCTATTATGCTAGCAAAACACTAGACGAAGCCCAGATTAATTATGCCTCGACAGAGAAAGAATTATTAGCCGTGATATTTGCTTTTGATAAGTTTAGACCTTATTTAGTTGGTTCGAAAGTGATAGTATACACGAACCATTCAACCATCCGATACCTCTTGAGTAAAAATTTGCTAAGCCACAACTCATACTGTGGATTCAGCTACTCCACGAATTTGACTTGGAAATCCAAGATAAAAAAGGAGCAAAAAATATGGTGGAAGATCATCTATCAAGAATCCCACGGGGAAAGTCAAAGGATGATATACCCATAGATGACTCTACCAGATGAGCACTTAATGCTAATAATTTGGAATAGAGATGCCCTGGTATGTAGACATTGCTAACTTTTTGGTAGGAGGAGTGTGCAGCAGAGAAGAAAAATTTTAGATGATGTCAAATGTTATGTTTGGGACGAGCCCCTATTTTACATATAATATGGCGATGACATTTACTAAAGATGTGTTCTAGAGGAAGAGCAAAGGGAAATATCAGAGCAGTGTCACTCGTCGTCATATGGAGGTCATCTGGGAGGAATGAAGACGACAACAAAAATGGTTAAATATGGCAACTCAAGTTGGTAAATAAAATTTTTCCATTTAATTTTATCGAAAAAGTTTTATTATTTACTGAATTGTGGATGAAATATACGGAGCGTAAACATTGAGTCCCTAAATTTTGGAGGGTTATAATGTATAGAAAACCCTAAATTAAGGATTGGAATAAATTGAGTAAAGTTGGCGGATTTTAGTGTGATTACACCTAAAACCTAGGGGTGAGGTTATAATAGTCGAAAGGCCAGGGGTGAATTGCAAAATGAACAATCCCTTAAATCCCATCTTGTCTCCTTTTTCTTCGCAGCCTCCGCCTGAAGCCACACCCATTTCTTCTCCAATCTCCCTCGCACAACGTCCTTCATCCACTCAACGGGAAGCCTGCCGAAGCTCCTCTTGGATCACTGCTCTCGATCCATGGCAATCTCTCCCTTCTGATCCCCATTGCCTAGCATGTAGGCAACAAGGATATGCAATTGGTGGGATTTCTCTTGTGAACACGATGCTCCGACCAAGTGATGCCGCGAAGGAGAAGGTCGGGCACTGTTATCGCTCACAGATCATCAAGAGAGTCTGTGAAGTTCTCCCAGTGTCGGATGTGAGAAGATGACGACATCCCATTTTATTCCATAGATTTGTTTTTTTTTTCATTTGATTGAGGCAAGGGGGAAAGAAGGGTTCATCTGACTGAGTTTCCATGACATGGTGCTTGTCACTATTGGATATCATGTGAATGGAAAGGGAGGTAGTGGGACTTTTTAGTGAGTAGAAAGTGAGGTGGAGAATAAAGGGACTCCATTGTCAGTGGGGCTTTAGTCCCACATTGGGAGTTTTAAGGCATTATGGTTGGTTTATATTGTTTCACAAGCATGATAGTTGTGAACAAATTCTAGGGGAGAGACTCTCTCTCATGCGTGGGTGCGCAGGGGGGGGTGCAAATCCAGGGCCCGGATTTGTACTGAACCAAGTGAACTCGTGTGTGTGCACGACCTGCGCGCGTCGAATGTCCGACCGGTCGGGGCAAAATTTCTCCAAGCAGATGAACCAATATTTTGCCAAGCAGTAAATGATGATTAATTCGTCATTGAATACTGCGGGGGTCTGAGCCTATATAAAGGGGTTGTGCGACCGAGAGCAAAAGACAGAGACAATAAAGAAAGATTCTCCTCCACTCCACCTCGTTCCCGACCTCCTCTGATAGCAATCGGGTACTTCCTCAGTTCACCACGAGCAACGAGTGCTCCGTTTTGTCTGTGGTCTGCTGTTGTATCCTAAGAGACAGAAGTCCATCTAAGCCTCGAAGCACCGCCGGAGGAGGATGAACTGTTTCAAGGAAACTACGCTGGGTCGGGAGACTTGGTCGGGAGCTCAGGAATTCAGCTTGGAAGACTGCTGCTTACGGAAATAGCAGTCGGGGCCACTCAACAGATACGTTGGAATTAATTTTATAATTTCAATTTATTGTAACTTCTCCAAAAAGGAGTATTTTTCCAACAGTCTTGAAACAAATTCTATTCTGTTGAGATGGCCATGGAACGTGTTGAGGTGAAACAGACACATCACCAGGCCCCCTCCACCCCGATCGGGAATGTCCCGATCAACCATGGGGAAAAACCAGAGAAGTTCACTGGGTTAAACTTCAAGAGGTGGCAGCAGAAGATGCTCTTCTATCTGACCACACTTAATCTGGCTCGGTTCTTGACCGAGGACCCTCCCAAGCAAGCTGAGGTTGCTGAGGTGGAGGCTTGGACTCATTCTGAGTACCTTTGCCGAAACTATATCCTCAACTGCTTGGCCGACTCACTGTATGCTGTGTACAACACGAAGAGAACGGCTAAGGAGCTGTGGGAATCCTTGGACAAGAAATATAAGTTGGAGGATGCAGGGGTCAAGAAGTTCATCGTGGGTCGATTCTTGGACTACAAGATGGTTGACTCTAAGACAGTGATCAGCCAAGTCCAGGAGCTTCAGGTGATCTTACATGAGATCCACTCAGAAGGTATGGTTCTGAGTGAAACCTTCCAAGTAGTAGCCATCATTGAGAAGCTGCTCCCCGGCTGGAAGGATTTCAAAAACTACCTGAAGCACAAGCGGAAGGAGATGAACGTGGAGGAACTCGTTGTTAGACTTCGCATCGAAGAAGACAACAAGGGTTCAGAGAGAAATATGTTCTCTCAGGCTACTGTGAAAGCCAATGTGGTCAAGCACGGACAAAGCTCGAAACGGAAGAATTCAAAATCTTCCAAGCTGGGACCCAGAGGAGGCATTGCCAAGAAGTTCTCTGGGAAGTGCTACAACTGTGGTCGAGTTGGCCACAAATCTTCAGAATGCAAGAAATCGAAGAAGAAGCAGGAGGCTAACCTGAACGAGGGACCAGAAATAGAAGACCTCTGTGCCGTGGTTCGGAATTGAACCTGGTGGGTTCAAACCCGCGGCAATGGTGGATTGATACTGGAGCCACCAGACATGTATGCTGCAATAAGGAACTGCTCCACAATTTTGAAGAAATTAGTGGAGAGAAGCTGTTCATGGGGAACTCGGCATCCTCGGACATCATGGGCCAAGGAAAAGTGGTGCTGAAGATGACCTCGGGCAAGGACCTCACTCTGACCAATGTGTTGTATGTTCTGGAGATTCGAATGAATCTAGTGTGTAGATTATTATTAAGCAAGCATGGCTTTCGCATTGTGTTTGAGTCCGACAGAGTTGTTCTGTCGAAGAAGGGAATGTTTGTGGGAAAGGGCTATGTATCTGATGGGTTGTTTAAGCTTAGTGTAATGGCCATTAGGCCTAAGATAAATAAAATTGAGAGCTCTTCCACTTATATGCTTGAGTCTTCGTGTTTATGGCATGATAGACTAGGACATGTAAATTACGATGTGATTCGTAGACTAATAAACATGCAAAGCATACCGACATTCCACCTTGACCCGAAACACAAGTGTGAGACTTGTGTTGAAGCGAAGTTGACAAGGTCATCCTTTCAACATGTTGAAAGAAGCAACGAACCACTCGGCCTAATTCACACCGACGTATGTGACCTTAAAGGTACACCGACACGTGGTGGGAATCGGTACTTCATTACTTTTGTTGATGATAACACAAAGTATTGCTATGTATATCTTCTGAAAAGCAAGGATGAAGCTGTAGAGAAATTCATTCTCTACAAGAATGAGGTTGAAAACCAACTTAATAAGAAGATTAAGGTGGTTCGAAGTGACCAAGGTGGTGAATATTTATCACCATTCACTGAGTTGTGTGCTGAACATGGGATCAGACTCGAAACAACAGCTCATACCCCTCAGCAAAATGGAGTTGCTGAGAGAAAGAATCGAACTCTTAAGGAGATGATGAATGCTCTTCTGTTGAGCTCTGGACTACCAGACTCCATGTGGAGGGAAGCTGTGTTAGCAGCTAATTAGTGTTAAATAAGGTCCCTCGAAAGAAAATAGATAAGAGCCCTTATGAGTTATGGAATGGAAGATGACCATCCTACAAATACTTGCCAGTGTGGGGGTGTCTTGCCAAAGTTTTGGTGCCTGATCCGAAAAGGGTTAAAATAGGACCAAATACTGTTGATTGCATATTTATTGGATATGCACATAACAACAGTGCATATCGGTTTTGTGTTTATGAGTCACAATTACCGGATATACACAAGAACTCGATAATAGAATCGAGAAATGCCTCATTCTTCGAGCATGTGTTTCCATATAAGACCCGAGAGGATGCTAGCTCCTCAAAACGGGTGAAGGAAATATTAGAGGAAGAAGAATAGGAAGATGAACTAGTTGAGGCTGCGCCTCGGCGGAGAAAGATAGCTCGGGTGGAAAAATCTTATGGATAAGATTTTACCACTTTCATACTGGAAGGTGAGCCCCAAAGCTACTCAGAAGCTGTGAACTCTTTTGAGGGACCTCACTGGAAAGAGGCAATTGCATCTGAGATAGAATCTATCTTGCAAAATCACACTTGGGAACTTGTGGACCTTCCTCCGGGGAGTAAACCATTAGGTTGCAAGTGGATTTTCAAGAAGAAGATAAAATCAGATGACATAATTGACAAGTATAAGGCCAGGTTGGTAATTAAAGGTTACCGACAGAGAGAAGACCTTGATTACTTTGATACGTATTCTCCTATGTCGAGAATAACGTCCATTAGAGTGTTGTTGGCTATTGCTGCTCTATGAAACCTGGAAATACATCAGATGGATGTAAAGATGGTCTTTCTAAACGGAGATTTAATAAAGGAAATTTACATGGAGCAACCTGAGGGGTTTTCTATGCCAGGACAGAATAACCAGGTTTGCAAATTGGTGAAATCTTTATACGGCTTGAAACAAGCTCTAAAGCAGTGACATGAGAAATTTGATAATGTCATGCAAGAAGGTGGATTCAAAATCAATGAATGTGATAAATGTGTCTACACGAAAGCTACAGAAGATGACTTTGTCATCTTGTGCTTATATGTAGATGACATACTTATCATTGAGAGTAATGATAAGATAATCAAATCCACGAAAGACATGTTGAACTCAAGATTTGGCATGAAAGACATGGGCCTAGCTGATGTGATTCTAGGAATCAAAATTCTTAGAACAGCTGAAGGACTTGTTCTTAGTCAGCCCCATTATGTGGACAAGATTCTTGAGAAATTCACCAATGGTGATACTGCGTTGGCAATAACGTCGATAGATACGAGCCAACATCTATCGAAAAACTGAGGAGAAAGTATCTCTCAGGTAGAGTACGCTCGGGTGATTGGAAGTCTGATGTACTTGATGAATTGTACAAAACCAGACTTAGCCTATGCAGTAAGCAAACTGAGTAGATACACGAGTAATCCCGGTGTTGAGCACTGGAAAGGGATAACAAGAGTACTGAGGTACTTGAGATATACTCGTGGAAATGGGCTGTACTATATGAGATATCCTGCTGTTATCGAAGGATACAGCAATGTGAGTTGGATATCTGACATAACAGACTCGAAGTCTATGAGTGGTTATGTGTTCACTCTGGGAAGTGCAGCTATTTCATGGAAATCTTCTAAGCAACCCATAATAACCAGATCCACGATGGAGTCTGAGTTTGTAGCTCTTGACAAATATGGTGAAGAGGCTGAATGGCTATGGTAATTCTTAGAAGATGTACCGAGATGGCCGAAACCCGTGCCGGCAATTTGCACACATTGTGATAGTCAATCTGCGATTGGCCGGGCACAAAATCATCTGTATAATGGTAAGTCTAGACATATACATCGGAGATACAATACCATTAGACAACTACTCTCAACTGGAGTTATCACTGTTGACTATGTGAAGTCAAAGGATAACTTAGCGGATCCGCTAACCAAAGGGTTAAATCGAGAGTTAGTTGCAAACTCATCAAGAAGGATGGGTTTGATGCTTATAGAAAATATTGGTGCAAAGAAAACCCAACCTATGCAGACTGGAGATCCCAAGAACTAGGTTCAAAGGGACAACCTAACTGCACTGACAAAAGTTGTTCACTGTAAATAAATGATCCTTAAAAATAGTGAAGGATGGAGGTTAAGCATACGACTTTTAATGATTCAATAGAGTTATGTGGAAAACTCTAAAGAGATCACCTATGTGAGAATGAAGTGGGGCCGCTTCGAAGAGAATTGGAGGCACAATTCTTAGAACTTCTCGCAGAATCAGGCGTGTTCATGGCCAAGAATGAACACACTCATGAGAACTGAGGTGTATCAGGGAGAGTCCTGGGTGAGATATGTCAATGCTTACATAAACAGCAGCACAATTCAAAGACATCATGTCTACTGTCAGCTAGTAAGCAAATAGATCTCCACAAGGGAAGGTTCAAAGGGTGAAACCTACCTGTCCTATACACGACTCAACTGCTGAATGCTATCACCATGTTTCCATTCATGTGGGGGATTGTTGGATATCATGTGAATGGAAAGGGAGGTGGTGGGACTTTCTAGTGAGTAGAAAGTGAGGTGGAGAATAAAGGGACTCCATTGTGAGTGGGGCTTTAGTCCCATATTGGGAGTCTTAAGGCATTATGGTTAGTTTATATTGTTTCACAAGCATGATAGTTGTGAACAAATGCTAGGGGAGAGGCTCTCTCTCACGCGTGGGTGCGCAACGGGGGTGCAAATCCAGGTCCAGAATTTGTACTGAACCAAGTGAACTCGTGTGCGTGCACGACCTGCACGCGTCGAATGTCCGACCGGTCGGGGCAAAATTTGTCCAAGCAGATGAACCAACGTTTTGCCAAATTGATGTTTGCTCAAATGTAACTGATGCATTAATTTTGATTAATGCAAGATCGGTAACCCCCAGACGTTTGGATCTGGTCGGGTAAATGGCAGTAAATGACGATTAATTCGTCATTGAATACTGCGGTGGTCTGAGCCTATATAAAGGGGTTGTGCGACCGAGAGCAAAAGACAGAGACAATAAAGAGAGATTCTCCTCCACTCCACCTCGTTCCCGACCTCCTCTGATAGCAATCAGGTACTTCCTCAGTTCACCACGAGCAATGAGTGCTCCGTTGTACCCGTGGTCTGCTGTTGTATCCTGAGAGACAGAAGTCCATCTGAGCCTCGAAGCACCGCCGGAGGAGGATGAATCTGTTTCAAGGAAACTATGCTGTGCAGGCCTCAGTAAATTCCTGGTCGGTCGGGAGACGTCCGACCACTACTCGCGAGATCCTAGTCGGGAGACTCCACTCGGGAATTCCGTTCGGGAGCTCGGGAGACACTACTCGGGGCAGAGACTTGGTCGGGAGCTTGGCTCGAGAGCTCGGGAGACACTGCTCGGGTCGGGAGACTTGGTCGGGAGCTCAGGAATTCAGCTCGGAAGACTTCTGCTTGCGGAAAAAGCAGTCGGAGCCACTCAACAGATAAGTTGGAATTAATTTTATAATTTCAATTTATTGTAACTTCTCCAAAAAGGAGCATTTCCTCTAACAGTCACAATGCGAATTCGGTGGCTTGGTGACTATTGAGCTTTCAAGGGTAGATATGAGATGGGTGACTTTCCTTGGTGACCTCTGAGCAATGGATATGAGGAGATTGATGTCGGCGCCATTTCAGGTGAGTCACGGTTGTTGAGGTGGTCTTGGATGATTTCGTGTATTGAATGGAATGCTTGAATACTAGATAGAAGTTAAATTGTTTTGGATTTGTAGTCTACTGCTTGGTTCTATTTTAATTTGTTCCTATGGGTTTTGTCGTGTGATGATATGTTGAGGTAGAGAGCTATTTTAGAGATCTATTTGGTGTAATCTGTGGAGACTATCGAATTAGGGTAAGTGGTGGAATTAACTGGTTTTGCTTTGGATTAGAGTGCCCTGTCGTGAGGTTTAACCTTTGGAATTTGATCTGGTTTTGGAATCATTAGGTGTGCCAATATGGTTGTGGTGAGCTCTACATGTGAGAATGTTGACTTGGGATTTCTATTTTGATTTTTCTTTGAGCTGAGTCTACTACCATGTTCTCTTCGGTTTAATTAATCTGCCATGAGTTTCCCTTGTATTGCAGTGTTCTTTCTTTGTGGGCTTGCTGTTGTGAATTTCCGTCGTCGAATCTAATTTTGTACATTTTGGACCTCCACCGTATGAGTGTGCAGGGTTGATTTTGATTTTGATTTTGGTTTTGGAAAGAAATCTTGGAGATTGATTTAATAAGAATGATGAAATAGTGATTTGATCATTGTAATGGAGTAGTAGGGTTTCGTATTGATTGATTGTCTTGTTCACATAGACCTTATGATCCTCATGCATAGGGCTTGTAGGAGTGATACCTATTTGGGTTTGACTATGACTTATTTTGGAAAATCTATCGTGAGCTAACCATGATTTTGGGAATTTTATTTTGTGTGGATCAAGGTAAGGTTTCTTTTGGTGTAGATTAAAATGATGCATTACCTGTTGATGGATATTGCTACTCCTTGATAGAAATTGGAATTTGTAGAATATTTCTACTCTTGATGTTTTTTGTTCTCCTTTTTGCTATGAGTTGTGGATTGCAACGTAGGAAACTAAGATCTATGTTGTTGGGATGAAGTCTTGGCTTAGTTATTTGAATTTGTAGTGTTCTGCCGAGGGTTATCTTTGGATGTAGAACATAGAGGTTGATGAGGTTGTTCATGTGGTAGATTTGATTGGTTATTGGATCATATAAGTAATCTTTTGGGTTATGTTTAGGCCTAACCTAACATGGACCTAATCTCTACACATTGGGTGGAATAGGGGTACATCCTCTAGAAGGAATTTGATGATACACATCAAGCTTAGAATTTATCTTGATTTAGTTAAGTACTTTGTTTAGCTAATAATAATGTGTATTGTAGCTAAACTTGAGTCCTTCGATATAGAACATTGATTGACACTTGGATATTCTAGACTGGAGGTTCTATGCATTACGAGCATCTCCATTTTTGAGGTGGGTATCTTTGACTTATCTCTTTAGATATTGTCATATTGTTATGCATTACTTGTTATGGATAGTAGTAGGTTTATACGTTATATTTGCTTTTGTGTATCATTACTTGATATTTGTTGCTTACTCTTTGAGATGATCCCCGTTTAGTTCCATATAGTCTCGATGTTTGCTATGTGTGCATATGTACATAGAAGTAGTGATATGCCCCCTCGTATTTGGCATTGATCGATCACTAGTTATACTTTGAATGTATACCTAGTAGGTTATTTGTAGGTCATGATATATGATTTAGACCTGTGCATATCACATTGAAGTGTGCATGAGGTTTTAGCTGGTGTTGCATGTATTAGTATCATGCACCATCCATGCATTATTGCATATTAACGATCATCGGCTCCTTTGTGGTCTGAGTCTATCGCTTGTCATATCAGGATATGCACACACAGCTACTCAAGAGTTAGTGGTTATCAGAGTATGTGTGCATTTTCCTTGTATTGTTCCACTCGATTGTGCATGGGTAGTGGTTCCGAAGCGTGGTAGCAGCCAGGGATCCCTTCTCGTCCTAGTCACACGAGGAGATGAAAGCGAGACTCCCCCATTTATTGGGGTAGGAGGGTGTCCTCCGCTAGCATCCTGACCACTCGATCACTCCGGAACAGTGACATTAGAGTGTGCACAGTTGTCATAGCCCTACCCACTTGGTCATTCACTTATGACCTGTGAAGTGGCTTAACTAGCATCACGGTTAGCGCATGTCATTGCATTATGTCCATATGATGCATTATGTATTTACTAATGTTTGTTGCATTTAATTGCTGCATATGTTTGACATACACATACAGAAGACACTTAGGCTACGTTTGGTTAACGGTAATATAATCCAGTTTGTAATGTAATGGAGCCTGTAATGTAATCCAGATTACATGTTGTTGGCATTGTAATCCAGATTACAACACTTTTACTAGCTTTTGTAATGCAGATTATATTATATTACAGTTTTAAAACTATACCAAACAAAGTAATCAATCTTGTAATGTAATCCTAATTATATTACAAGACTGATTACCCCTTATCAAACGTAGCCTTACACATTTGGATCGTGTATCAAACTTTGTTATATATGGGTTGATTGCACCACCCCGCAGGATAAATGGACTTTGGTGTGTACATACATTCAGTATTTCAGTTATGCATTTTTTGTTGGATCGAAGAAAATGATAGAGGGGGGGTGAATATCGTTAAGAACTTTTTCGGATTAGGAAAGAGAAAATACGCAGCGGAAAAAATTAAATTGCACAAGAACACAAGTAAATTTTTACTTGGTTCGAAGTCGCGGTCGGCTCCTACTCCAAGGCCCAAGGTCCTTGACCGTTTACTTTGGGCAATACTATAATCGCGCAAAAGGATTTACAAGTTAAGTACAAGATATTTCAGGAAATTGAAATTGCTAAACTTTTCGTTACCGACGTTCGATGTGGATCATATTTCGGAGTAGTGGGTCATCGTCGGCGCTGGTACCTCGAAGTCGGAGTTTGCCGGGGCGCAGCGCTTGAACGAAAAGCTTTGGAGCGTTGAGAAAAAGTGATATTGAAGCCTTGGGGTCGAGCCCCTTTTATAGTGCTCATACGGGCGCCTGACAGGTTGGGGGCACCTGACACGTGCCCTCTGATCTGCGAATCCTTATCCTCGGGCTCGGTTAGCGCTTATCCTCCCCTACTTGGGCGCTTGAGCTGATGGGGGCGCCCGTGACCACACGGGCGCCTGATCCCGGCTTGGTCCAGAGGCTTCGCAGTTATGTTTTGGGTTTTGCCTTCACTCTTGGGCGCCCGTATCCTCACGGGCGCCTGAGCCAATTCGGGCACCTAGGCCCAGTGAAGCACCTTCACTTGCAGATGATCAGTCCTTCGACCCTGCAAACAAGGTTAGTCCCAAAAACACAACAAGTATTAATTACAGCCGTAGCAGTCTTGGTTCTGACTTCGGGTCTCCCAAATGGAACCCTAGGTCGAACCGACGCCTACTGTTCTCTCGACGGGGAACACGTCCTCACCTACTCCTGTCAGGAGAGTTTACCTTTTGCCAACCGGCTCCTCCGGTTGGACTTTTGCCCGATCCCCCTGACCAGGTCTTAGTGCCCAACTTCCGGTCAGGTCTTCGGTGACCAACCCCTTGCCAGGACTTCATGCCCAGTCCTCGACCAGGACTTCTTTGCCCGACTTCCGGTCAGGTCTTCTTGCCTAGTCCTTGATCAGGACTTCTTTGCCCAGCCCATTGCTAGGACTTCTTGCCTAGTGTACCTAGTGTTGGGACCGGGTGCATGTCGACAAGGATATGAGTTCGTAAAATTTAAAATTTTTTCGTGCAGCGGAAGAGTTTGCATAAAATAATTTCCTAAATTATTTTTAACTTCGTATCTAGCATGCAATCTTGTGGTGTGTTGACATAATCATAAAATAAAACTTTGCGAAAAAGTAAACTAATTTACTAAGTACCTCTCGTAACTCGAAGTAAGGGACGAGATCCAACCGTAGCGTCCCTTGGAAGCTCCGCCTCTATTCGCGTCCACGCCGAGTTCTCTTCGAGATGACTTCACAAAGTCACGAGTTTTGTGCCGACGAGAACTACTAGATTCTCGGAAGGCACAACTAAAAGAATAAGAGAAATAATGGAAAAACTAACCAACGAAGTAACGGAATCGAATTCCGGGAAGAGAGGAATCGCTATCCGCTTCTTCTTCTTCGTGTTCGGGTTCTCCTTCTTCTTTAATGCTCACGGCACCACCTCCTTGGTTGTGGTTGGGCGCCGGCCCTAGAGGAGCTAGGGTGCGCCGGCCCTAAGGGAGGAAGAAGAGAAGGAGGAGAGGAGAGAAGAGAGGGAGAGAGAATTCTTAATCTCTTAATTAGTTAGGAATAAGGGCTAGCCTTTGGTTCCTTTATATAGTAGCAACTCCTTTGCTAAGTCTCCCTCTAAACCGAATTAACGGAATTAGTTATAAGAAATTTATCTTATAAATTTTCTTATTAATTATTCCGTTTAAACCGAGTCTTTATTATAAACTAATTTATAATAAAACTAATTCTTCTTCTCTTTAAATTATGGAATAAATTTTTATAAGAAATTTATAAACTTTCTTATTATGGAAAAATCAATTCATAATTGATTTTATAAAATTAAAATAAACCAATTCATGGATTATTTTAATCTTCCATAAAAGAATAAATTTCTACAAATTTTATTTATATAAATTTCTTTATACAAATTTATTTATCCATAATTTATAAAATAAATTACACTAGATTTATTTTATTAATTAAACCAATTAAATTGGTTTTTCTCCTCTTATTTGGCCGGCCACCAAAGAGGGTTTAACACCCTCTTTGGCCAGCCAAAACCAACCCAATAAGCCGCGAATTAAACTCATTTAATTCGCCCAAAAAGCCTTCAAAAGACTTAGCCATTTTTGCTTCCATTGCGCCTCTGACTAACTCAGATTCGACTTATTTCTCTTGATCGGAAAATCCAATTTTCAACTCGTTTTAAATCCCTCGGATTACTCGTAGTGCGTGTGACTAAATAGGCTTTCGATTTATGTTGGCCGTCTATAATTAACCCATTAATTATAGAACGATCATGAGTGGCACCTAGTAGTACATCATGATCCCCAATTAATCGAAAGATCAACGGTTTGACCTCAGAAGAAATTATTCTGAAACCCTTCAGCAGCTCTAATGAATCGTGCCTCATTCCCTTCACCACCTTATACCCACTTGGTTCAGGACACGGTCTATGGTGTCAGTCCCCACTAGGCTGACTACGTCACACCTAGCCCAAGTAGTGTCTTTCTCGTCCTTTGGATTTCTAATTACTCTCATGTATTTAAGAGACTCGCACTCTTAACATGATATGCTCTGGCCAGAGGCTTTGAGTAACAATCCGACGATAGGCCTGGGTATACATCTCCTCGCAAGGAGTGGTGAATCCTTTGTAGGCTGTTCAAACATCTTCGGGCACTTCGGCTTATACCCGATCATCCTGGGTCCACACCTCCTTGGAGATGCTTGCTTAAGATGTCAAAGTATAAGTCTCCATGACCAAGATGACTTGAACACCGCAAGTCAAAGGAACATCGCACTTAAGCCGCAGTAAGATCTTCATTGACATATCTACATGTAGATTCCCAAATGAAGTCTTACAGCTAGTCATTCCAATGAACTAGTTCCCTTAACTAGCATCCATGTTTATCTCCGGACATCCCAATGTCACCAGCCAGTGAGAATCAGCTGAATAGAGAATAACCCATGCTAGTCTCAACAGAATTGATAATGTCCGTATTTATCAATTCATCGACTAGGGATATTTCCAACAATTCACATTTGCACATTTAGAGATAATCACTAGTTGTGATCCCATCACAAATTCTCTTATGCTGTGAATTGTATGGCGGACATTCAGTATATGAGTTTAAGATCCCAATCAAATACAAACATGTATACTCAAATAGTGAATTATCATTTATTAAATAAATGTTTACAATCATAAGGCGATTGCCTTAGGACACTTCTCTCATATCACTAACAAACTCCCACTTGGCCTAATGCCAATCGCTACGGTATCCAATACCACAGGCTCTAATATGACCCTCAAACTTGCTTTGAGGCAAGACTTTAGTTAAAGGATCCGCTATGTTCCTTTCAGTGGGAACTCTCTCAATTTGTATGTCATTCCTACTTATAATCTCTCTGATCAGATGATAGCGTCGAAGCACGTGTTTGGATCGCTGATGAGACCTTGGTTCCTTCGCTTGTGCAATAGCTCCATTGTTGTCGCAGTATACCGGCACTGCTTCATCAATGGTTGGAACCACACCAAGTTCTGAGACAAACTTCTTGATCCAAACTGCTTCCTTTGCTGCTTCCGAAGCTGCGATATACTCCGCTTCCATGGTAGAATCTGCTACGGTGTCTTGTTTGGAAATTTTCCAACTTACTGCACCTCCATTCAAAGTAAATACGTATCCAGACTGCGATTTGGAGTCATCCTTATCTGTATGGAAACTGGCATCTGTATACCCACGTATTATCAAATCTCCTTCTCCATATATTAGAAATACATCCTTAGTTCTTCTTAAGTACTTAAGGATTGTCTTAACAGCCGCCCAATGATCCATTCCTGGATCAGACTGGTATCTGCTTGTGACGCTCAAAGCATACGATACATCGGGCCTAGTGCATAACATAGCATACATGATAGATCCTATTGCGGATGCATAGGGAATCTTATTCATGCTAATCCTCTCGTCTTCTGTGCGCGGACACATAGACTTCGAAAGGTTGATCCCATGCCTGATGGGAAGGTAACCTTTCTTGGATTCCGACATGCTAAACCTTTTTAGCACTCGGTCTATATATGTAGACTGCGAAAGACCAAGCAACCGTTTTGATCTATCTCTATAGATTCTAATCCCAAGGATATAGGTTGCTTCTCCCAGGTCTTTCATGGAGAAAGTTTTGGACAACCAAATTTTAACTGTCTGTAAGACTGATATATCGTTTCCTATAAGTAAGATGTCATCGACATATAATACTAGGAATACGACTGCACTCCCACTAACCTTCTTGTATACACAAGGTTCGTCAGGATTTTGTGAGAAATCAAACTCTTTGATTGTCTCATCAAAACGGATGTTCCAGCTCCTAGATGCTTGCTTCAGTCCATATATGGATCGTCGAAGCTTGCATACTTTGGTTTTATCAACCGATGTGAAACCTTCAGGTTGTATCATGTATACATCCTCAAGCAGGTTTCCATTAAGGAAAGCTGTTTTCACATCCATTTGTCATATCTCATAATCATAATGAGCTGCTATGGCTAGGAGCATCCGAATGGATTTAAGCATAGCTACTGGCGAATAGGTTTCGA
>JAGFNQ010009761.1:0-26410 GCA_024364735.1 Boesenbergia rotunda | reverse complement strand
TTTTGCGATAGTATCTTGACTTTTACCTTTATAGTTTTCTTGTTTTTTGTCAAGTTTAAAGTGGAGCAGTTAATAAGTTAACACAACCAGCCTACCATTAACTTCTTATTTTTTGGACTGAAAGGTTTTCACTTTTTTTTTAGCACTTCATCTAGTGGTGAAAAAAAACACTTTCATCATACCAACTGACATAATTTGATCTTTTAGAAGTGTTTCAATGAGGCCTTGTTTGTCAAAATTGTGGAAGGAAATCCGAGAGGTGAAAACTCTTGGTGAATAAACATATTCAATTTTGTACACAGTTGAAGTTGTTGATATTCAAAATCCAATCCATCATAAATATCCAATAAAGAAGCAGTTTCTATGTACTCCCCTCAATTACCTTTCCTTTTCTTTCAAAGTAGAAATTATGTTCTCAAGATGCAGACAATTAGTCAACTGAAGTTTGTGTCTTTACTCTTCCAAATCTCACTCAAAAGGAGGATACAGATGATGAAAGAGTAATTTAGTAATGGAGCATAAGTCACAAAAAGGAAGTGCCCTGAATAGTATTTCTTACCCTGTATAGTAATTCTTTGGAAGGTAGACATCCTTCACTGGACCAAACCGCTCGAATGGAATCCGTAGATCTTCAGGCCTGCAAATGACAGACAAATTTTTATTTAATTCATGCATTTTGAACATATATTGGAGAACACATAACAAAAAATATCCTTCACAAATACACAAAAAAACTAAATAGTTGAGAAAAATGAAGCAACATTGAATCAATTAACATTTAACATGTACACATTTACCCCTCTCAAAATATGAAAGCAACAAAAATTGTCCATTTTCAGAAACAATTATGAACTGATAAATTTAAAAAATCCTTGTATCTACTGCTTAGCGACAGTCTATCAGAGTATTTGCTTTTACGAGATTACAATGGGAGAGACTTAACCACATGCGTAATCAAAGTTAGCTATGAAGGCTTTAAAACAACAGTGCAACTGTGTAACCAAGATGAATTACCCATGACGACTTAACCACCCATCTTATTTCATTCCATGAATGGAAATTAAACAAATAATTAGAAATTTCATCCTAAAACACTTTAACATGGAAAAAAAATCAACTACGCCTTTGATATCCATTATGTCTTGATAGCATTAACACGATGGAAGAAAAAAAGAAAGAAAGAAAGAGGCAAACAACAAGTATGCTACATGAAAAGATGAATTGGAGAGTAATTTTCAATAACATGAATTTCAGTGATTTGTTCTTTTTCAACTTTGCTGAGGCTGCTTTAGCTATCGTTTACTGTTTCCATGTGACAAGTCACAAGATGTTCTTTTTGTTTGTAATCATTAACTTTGAAATTATAATCTCATCGACCTTATATTTCTATCATACAACATAAGATTCATCCTTCCTTTTTTATAATGACTTGGTTTAATATTCAATACATTAGTTGAATTTAATGCTTCAATAGGTTATATTTATTTCTGGTTAATTGAATTTAACTTCTAATGGATCATATTTCCTATTTGAAGAATCATAAAAAATAAAATCCGTATCGAATATAAAATCTGATTTGAATCATAATGGTTCTTTTAAATTCTTGTTTATATATATGAACTAAATAATTAAAACACTCAATACAACCAACAAATATAATGAAAACACTAATATAGTTCTGTTCACTTCCAGTATAGAACTCTATTCCCCCAAGCACAGTTTAAAGCATCATTTGTTATTAGGATACATACCTGTCAAACCACCGACTTAAATACCGACTAAATAATACCAATAGGTGCTGATATAAGTGAAAAAATTCTTTTATCCCCCCCCCCCATATTAAGCCTATTTTTTTGCTTTATTCTTTCTCTTTCAAGCTTATATCTTTTAATCTTTTCCCATTCTTTTAATTTATCCAGCATTCCAGCCCGCCACTTCAATCCTTTTCTCCTCCCTCCTACTCTTCCTCCTATATTCTTCTTCTCTTGGTTCCATCATTCCATCATCAAGTAGGAGAGAAGGCCAGCACAAAGATAGGTAGGTATCTTTACAGTACAAATCTGACTGCAGATCATATAAGAATAAGACCCAAACTGATATTTTAAATTTTGTTATAGAATATGAAATACATCATATCTAACCAAAAGTAGTCAATTCCAATGTCTAATGATACTGAATCATAAGTATCATCCCTAAGATATACTGCACTATCCTACAAAGCTGACAAAAAATCCATTGAAAAACAATCTTAAGAATGAATATGAACTTCTCTAACTTAGTAATGCATGTGTTGAAGCCTTGGGGTAAGGTGAAAGTCTAGATTGTTATAATTTGTTTTTTTTTTGGTATACTTCTGTTCATAATTATTATGCTGCACTCCAAGGTGAGTAATTTTGTGGAAGAACTTAGAATCATAGATATCCTAGTGGATGTAATAATTTTTCAGGAATTTGAATGTAAAGGACATCTAGTAGTGTTGAAGTTGTGGTATAGATACCATTTTTTATCCTGTGGTGTATCAATTATAATATCACATTGTCAGTTGCCTTAATTTGAACTTGTTTCTTATTTATATTAATCAGAACCCCACAACCAAATCAATTGAACAATAAATGTGGAAGTCAAGTACAGAATGTCATCTATCCAAACATTCATTATGTATTATATGGGGGAGCTTACATTTTTTTTAATCCCTTTTCTTTAACCATTTTTTAACTCTCCACATCAATTTCTCGAGCAAGGGAGTGATAAATAGTTGTTAAACAATTCAGCTAGCCATTCCAATCTGGTTTGAAATCATGTAAACCACCAAACAAAGAGAGAAATGGATAGTGAAACTTCATAAGTAATACCTAAAACTTCAGAAAGAATATTGCAGTTGTAAGTTGTGAAATGCAGATCATGACAGTTTCCAACAATGCCACTAAATGCAGGTCGCCATGATATAGAATTAGAATTCCGTGAATATAAATTAATGAAATCAGGAGCTGAAACAGCCAAAAGACTGAGTTTTCGCAAATGATATTCATACCAAGACATCAAGTTGTACGAGTCACAGATATTTAACCTAGCACGATTTGTTAGAACGTGGAAGAGAACTACCATCGTCATCTTAGCTCGAAATAGCACGAGAAGTCGGAGAAATCAAAAGGATTTCTCACTGCAACAACAACGAAGACAAAGAAATGAAACCTAAAGGATAATACATAAAATGACCTGGCATCGAGAGCGATGTTGCGGATGAGGAGTCCGGAGGAGGAGGAGCGATAGTCCCTATACTCCCGTCCACCACCACCGCCTCCACGGTATCGGTCACGGGGGTCATCGTAGCGCTTCCGGGGTGGAGGGCTACGGCTGTATCGCCGCGGGCTGTAGCTTCTGCTGTGACTGCGGTATCGCCCCATGGCAGGAAGGTCCAGCGAGCGAACCCTAGGCGCCGTAGAACCGCAGAAGAAAGGAAAGCAGAAATCCTAGAACCGAGACCGGCATAGCGAGGCGTTATATACCTCGTACCAGACATTGGATAAGTCGGTTAATTATTAAAAATATTATAAAATTTAATTAAATTCATTTTAATAAATATATCCTCGATTTAAAAAGTTGCCTCGTGCAGCCTCAACTTTCTAAAATTAAAACTAATCTATCACCAATTCACCATAACGCTCTCTTAATGCTATTAATTTATTTTTTAACTGCTGGCATAATCACTTATTGTTAACCTATCACAGCATCTTAATTCAGTCAATGATAAATTAGCATAAAATTAAATCACTTAATAAGAAATTTCTAAGCTACTAATTGAAGTCAAATCATGATTAACTTGAGTCCGCGATAATATTCAAAAGCATAGATTGAATTTTATTAAACCGTTGAGGTCACAATAAACACCAATAAATTGATTGGTAACATTTCTTAAATAGCAGGGAGATGCAACCCATGAAGGAAACTCTTGATCATCTCTAGAGCTCGTGCTGGTTGATAACTTGGAACCTCATGCCCTGCTCCTCGAACAGTGGCAAATGTCAAATTGTGATCATAAACCACAGTGTATCCCCCAACCTGTATATTTATAATAAAAATCATCAAAATTAATGTCATTCTACAAGTCATCTTTATTGTTCGATCAATGAAGAGAGTTTTGCAACACTTTCAATTATTTATGAATTTGAGGATAATTAAATACAATATATGTATATATTATTACGAAAAGATTTAAAACAAACATAATTATCTACCTCACTGTTAAGCATCCAAGCTCTCCATGGAACCTTTACTTTAAGCTTTAGCTTGTTGAGAGAGTATCTTGTGGAAGTAACCGGAACTCTTCCATCAAAGTCGCCACTGTATAATTACATGCATGCATATGAAAAGTGAACTTACTTAGAGACAAAATTTGATCGAAAATCCTTTCGCTCGTAATTTGATCAACAATATCTTTATCTTTATTGTATGAGTATTACATATGTTATGCAAAAATCTTAAAGCTATCATACTCGCACACCTATAGCTACTAAATCATGGGCCTTGAAATGAAAAAAAGAGTCACGAAATTGATACGCCTAAAGCTGATATGTCATGTAATATGATGAAAATCTCTATTTATTTCCTCAAAACCGTTGTCATATGATGGAGACATTGATGACGATGAAGTGGACTTTCACAAAAATTGTGTCTCTTACTTTAACTCATCTCCTCATTTAGTTATATGAATCTAATGATGAAGCTATATTTTTTTTACCTGTACTTCAAAACTCTAATTCCATTAGATAACAATTCGTGAATAATTGGCAACATTGTGGAAGGCTGATCTGACCAACTATGTATCACCTGGCTGTATTGAGACAAAAATATAAATAAATAAGTTGAATTTTTATTATTTGATTTAAAAGAAAAATAAAAGTAACAAATGACAACTTATATGAGATATGCATATACCTACAACCGGACCAAGTGTACTTGAGCTTCGTCACATTGGCATGTAGAGCATTCTGCACCTCAGGATTGTTAAGATATGCTTCCACGTAATTAGAAGTACAAGGATCAAAATTCTCAATCTGCATCAGAATTTGAATACAACATTTCAGTATATAGATATAGCAATTGGTAGGCAGGAAAGGGTCGGGCAAAGTTGCCATATTTTGAAAAAACAGAACAAGATCGAACATGTTAGTTCTATGGATTTTTCGATTAACTTGGTTATAAACCGTATCTCTATTATTCACAATCTGATAGTGACCAAGAACCATAAAATTAGTTGAATGAAAACTATGTATGTTAGTGATTAACATTCAAATGAATTTGGTGGAGGGGCCTTGAAAGGGAACAAGTTTCCAGAGCAGATCTCTTCTTAATCTCGATCATGCTTGATGGATAGTCTGTCCTTGAGGATTTGCATCAAGTTAGTTGTTCCATTTCTAAATGGGATCGAGAAGGGATACAATTCGACATGGTAGAAGACTAGAAGTTAGCAGTTTGAGTCTGATTACCCTGTAAATTCAATATAGTTTTTTCCTTATTAAACTTGCTCCTTGCAGTGATCAAACAAGAATGCGATGAACTCTGATTCTTGAGTTAACAGGTTTAATCGATCGATCTAAATTGACTCTAAAACTACCAGGAAAATGAGGATAAATATATAAAGATGCTTGCAAGGCACAAACCGAGGGCAACTTTGGAGTCGGCGTCACGCCCGACGAGAAGCACAGCGGCGCGTATATGTTGTATATGTTCACTTCGTTGAAGACGCGGTCCGCCTCGGCGATCGCCCGGTCGCACTCCGGAGGCTGCCGCTGCGCATCGGGTGAGAAATTGCAGAACTTGTGGATCGCGACGATGGTCTCGTCGGAGATCAACGCGTGCGTCCAGAAGTAGTCGAGCAGCCCCTTGCTATCCGTCTCCTGGTTGATCACCGCATTCCCGATCTAGGTCATTCGAAAGCAAAATGAGGTTTTCGGTCAGGAACTAAAGGAGATCGATCCTTCCCAAATCAACTTGCAATCGAAATGGGAACTTTCGATGAATAATCAGAGTGGATCGAATCTTCCCAATTTAATTTGCAATCAAAATGATTGGGGATCGATCGGACTGATTGATTCGGGATCCATGTCTTACCGCGATGCCTTTGAGGTTGATGAGGCGATCTTTGTGATGGAGTATGACATGGGCGAGCTGGGGGACGTAGTGCCCGGCGTAGCTCTCGCCGGTGATGAAGAAGTCCCTCCCCTTATACTCCGGGAACCGCTCGAACCAGTTGACGAGGAAAACCAGCGCGTCAATCGCCGTCCTACGATCGCCGCTCTTGGCGTAGTCCGACGTGGTGTTGGAGTAGGAGAAGCCGACGCCGGCGGGGCTCTCCAGGAACAAGACGTTCGCCACTGCATTGCACGGTGACCGTCAGTTCGAGGCAATGCCAAAGCAGAAATCTTTTTTCACCCTACCCCCCTAAACTTTAAGAAATAACATTTACATGTATATATACGATGATGATGAGTCCTACCTTCGTTCCAAGCGTACGGATTCCTGTACAGAGTCTTGCCGTCGCTCATGACTCGAAACGGGCCGAGCTCCTCCATGGCGCCGTACCCCAGCGACGAACACCCCGGCCCTGCACCCACCCACGCCACAGCAATCACACTCTATCGAAAAGCAACTCATGGTTTGATGGATTCATTTTTTAGTATCTATATACCTCCATTGAGCCAGAGCACAAGAGGCTTCGACCCGCTGTTCTCGGCAGCCTCCGCGAAGTAGTAAAACAGAGCTCGGCCGTGGGCTCTGTCGACGGTGACATACCCGGCGTACTGATCGAAATGCACGCCGTCCGGCTGGCCGGGCAGCCGAACGACCTTGTCACCCTCCTTCAGCCCACTATTGTCGTATACCTTCGAATCCAGGTCAGATACCGAAAGGAGACTGCTCGCCCAGGAAGAAGAAGAAGAAGAAGACCTCCCTGCTCCGTTGTTAAAGTAGAACTTGTTCAGCGCATCTCCCTGCCGCACTGTGCCAGAAGCCACGCAGTGTAAGAAACCAAGGAAGAAGAAGAAGAGACAGCTGAAACTTGGCTTCATTGTTTGATTGGGAATGAGGAATGGAATGAAATGGAATCTTATTTATAGGATGAGCAATCGGATAATTACGAAGTAATTGATTGATTCTTGTTGGAGCCAGCGGCCAGATGATTTGTCTGCTTCGTTTGGGAATGATCTGTTGAGCCTTGTCGTTCGTGGAACAAGGCAAGTCAACTGTTTGGCTCGGTTTGGATTTCATTTAGCTGTAACTTGTCTAGGTGGCTAATGAGATATTCCAAGATTGATCGCGCCATTATTCTTCGTTCCACTATTAAAATTCAAACGGCTTTGGACCATCCATCATGAAAGAGAAGATAGTTATTAACAAAGATAAATTCTTTTAGAAGAATTCATTGAGGTAGATAGTTTATAAAGTAAACTTGATTTAGACTTATCGAACTAAAAAGTGATCTAAAAATGCAAAGATACGACAAAAGCTCCATGGATCAAGTTATCCCACAGCTCCTAAATAGAGCATTGAAAGGGACTTGGAATGAGTGACCAACCACATGTAATGTTGGTCCATAAACAATGGTTTGAAGTCAGAGCAAATTAGAAGAAGATTAATTAGGAAATGTGTATGTGTGAATATCAACTATAAAGCATAGCTTTTGGTTAAGTAATGCGTGGTTTCCAACAGAAGGTAGGGAATAGTGTAGCAAGCATAGGACCACAATATGATGATAAATAATTGAAGGAATTAATTAGGTCATGATTAGCTCATGAGATGTTCTTCTATATGGCTCGGAATGACTTGTCTCAGTTCGGGTTTGATTTATTCCGAGATTGATCGTGTCATTGTTCGCTCCGCTATTATAATTCGAAGTGGCTTTGGATTATCCATCGTGAAAGAGACAAAAATATAAAGTTGATTTAGACTTCTCAACTGAAGGTCTAAAAATATAAAGGTGCGATAAAAGCTAGACATCATATTCTAAATCCTCGATCGATCGAATTATAATTCCATAGCATCTTAAAAGCAAATCGAGACGAGTGACCAACCACATGTAATGTTGGTCTATTTAGTTTCGAACAATGGTTTGAAATTAGTAAATGTGTGAATATAAAGTATATTCATTTTTTATATATAATTTTGGTGTCCAAATCATTACAACCCAACTAGTCCTAGGGACGGACGGTTCTCCCTTGGTTTGTCTACCAAGTAAATCCAGAACACACTCGTGGTAGTGCATCTCGAGTAGTGCATCTACCGTCGACCTCCACGAACTATAAGTTGTGGATGCTTGGAATTGGGTATAGGAACCATAGATCCTAGCTCAACACAGTCTTTCTCTATTTTTTTTCCTTCAAATAAGGTGTCCACGTATATCCTATCTAAGGATTAATACATGATGTTATAGGAATTCAACTTGACGTCTTACCGTTACACCGTGCCCGCATAGGCAATATAAATCCATGAGAAGGTTTACGATGTATTGGATCGTCCTTGATCTAGTTCGGTTTAGACAATGACCTGATTTGCAATTTGATAGTGTAGTCATGAAGAAACGGTTAGAAATGTGAATGAAGATAAATGAAAATCAATTTTAATGGAAAGATAAAATAGTTTCATATTAAAAAATTCAAAGTAAATAGGTTGATTTGTGTTAAATTACACCATTAAAATGATGTAAATATTATTGGATAAGAGACTCTCTATCTTTTCTAGAACCAATAATTTATTTTGTGGTACGATCATAACATACATCTATCAAACCAGTCAACATAAAAATTGCCTAGTTCAGTCCATGTTTTATGTATCTTGATAATAATATAAAGTCATTAAAATATTTTCTCCCTACATTGAGAGACTGGAATTTACTTCGGGTATTTACTCAAATTCTATACTTAATAATATTATACTTTAAAGAATCACAAATCACAACTTAAATAGTATAATAAGCTTCTTCTTTTTAGTTAAGAAATATTTAATTTGATCATCAATGTTGAATGATTAATTTTAGAGATATTCATTTTATTTAAAGTTTTTTGATTTCTTGTAGGATGTTAAGGAGATGTTGATGGAAGAAAACAATATTGTTCAGGTAATTTCTTTTTAGCAAGTTATTTAATCAATGGAGTGAAGGCTTTTTTTCTACTCTTTAATGACAGGTTTACTGTGTAGAAATAGTCTTTAATTTTTCAAAGGATGTTCACAAGCATGGTGGCCTTGATTATCATCTTACAGTTATAGTTATAATCTGTTAATTCTAGAAAGCCCAGAATAGCTTTGTACAATTTTAGAACTAAGATATACTGAAACTGATCCTAAGTATATAATTCTGTTTAGATGAAATGGATTTAAAGATATCAAATAGAGTTATAATTAGACATGTTATCATTGGATGTGAGTGATCAAGGAACCAAAGTAACCTCCTTATGCTCGTTTTTACATGCATAATATTTTACAATCTTGTTTAGTATTTTGGATGAAAGCTTAGTTACTTAATTAGCAAATATAATTAGCACTAAGTAATTAGCAAATTTGCTTATACTTTGAAGATTGAGTAGATTAAACGAAGCTATGATGCTGATAATTTTTTCTAAGATACTTCTGTTGTGTTGTATTGTATTAAAAGTTATCTTGTATTAGTAAAGTTATTTCTTCCTACTTTGGTATTTTTGTAGTGACTTATGAACACATAATAATTTTTAGAATAATGATTGGGAGAGTGAAAATCATAGTGAATGACGTGGTACCTTGTATGCACGATCTCCGACGGATTCACCGTGCCCCAGGATATAGTTTGATTCAGGGCGGTGGGCGAAGGCCGTCGATGGTGTCCAAGCGATAATCGGACGTGTGCATGTAAAGTGTCACGTCATGCCACATCATTCACTATGGTTTTCACTCTCCTATTTTCACTCTCCCTATCATTGTTCTAATTTTTATATTATCAGTATTACAACTTGATTGTTCATGTATTGTGTACTCGTAGGTTCGGGGGCTGGGGAAACAGAAAGAGGAAAAGATAAGGAAATTTGCTGATGGGCAATTGCAAATTGATGTGACAAAAAGTGATTTGTTCGTCTTCAATATCTCCGCCAATCTATTCCAGATCAACTTGGAGGAAATAAATCATAGGAACTACTAGTCCGAATGTTATGATTAGTACGTGGAAAAAATGAGCATACTAACTTTATTAAATTTTCATCTTCAAATTTCAAAATGACAACACCCACGTACTACGTTGATGTAACACTCACACTGATATTTTTCAAAGAATTTCAACTTATTTAATTGAAGACGTGTCACTTAGAATGTGCCTCCGATTTAGAATCTCGAATCTAACCCTGCTATATCCATTAATAATTTATATAAACTTCAGGTCGGCGGGTGAGACAAGTCCGCCTTCCGCCTTTTCGGCGAGGTCAACATATATCTATGATCTAGTCACCTGTGCTTGCGCAGCCGAGCCACCGACCGTGTTCGTGTCCAGCGGGAGGGATGTGACTAATAAGAAGCTATCGTCGGCGCTGGACTACGACACGGCGACCGACGCATGGCTGAAGTACGAAGTGGAGACCCGGTGGTGGAGGTGCATGGGAGTTCATGAACGAGCCAGAGGAAGCATACATTATGAGGGCCGCCCACTTCGCCGCCGACGAGGAGAGAAGGATGTACCCTGTGCCTGGAGAGAGACAATTAAAGGCGAGGGAGTGGAGGTGCTCACAGGTAGCGACGGTGACAAAGCGAGCCTGTGGCAGAGCTCCGATGACTTCCTTGAATATTTCCAATCTTTCCATTTTTAAGAATATGAGAGGTGTTTCTTGTCATATGTCTAATTTTTTCTTTTTACACTAATATGTCAGGTCGAGGTAGACCGATAAGAGAGGGGTGAATTATCGTTGTACAAATAAAAAATAATCTTTTATGCGGCTCATAAAGAATACATATTAGTTATAAAAATCAGTTAAAATAAACATAAACAAATAAAAGGTTAAGACATAGAGATTTACTTGGTTGCAACCTAGATGATTGTCAATCTAAGACGATTGAAGTACACTGTTAAAATTTTATTCTGACGGAGAAGTCTTTTACAGACTTTGAAGCACGAGACAAAAGAAAACTAATAACTGAATTATTTGCAGTTGATAAATGATTGGAAACTGAGCTCTAGGGACCTATTTATAGTCTCAGTCAAAGTTATCTATTTGTTAACGTGGTACTTATAGGGCATCCAAGTGCTCTTAGCTAGGCGCCTGACACGTGGCTTAATTCTTATCTAACGCACAACGTTCGCAAACGGCTAAATATAGTCTCTCGGGCACCCGACAGCCCAGACGTTCGTATGCTCATGGGCGCCCAACAGAGACTGTTTTGGTCAGCAACCATTGATCACTCTCCAGCCTGACTTCCGATCTTTTTGGGTGATTTCTGACCAACCGGAGTTAGGATTACCCGAACTCGACTCCGACCTTTTGCCCCCTCGAGCGTCTTTTCTCCTGGCTTCTCGTCCCTCAGAAATCGCGCGCGTCCTTCTCGCTCTACCGGCGTACTCTTTCGTAGAACTCCGCGTCCCTCGAATGCACCGAGCTTGCCGACTCCCTTTCCGTGTCATCCTTCTCGACTGTTGTGTCCTCCTCTTGACTTTATGCACTTCTAAATACCTATACACTTAGATACAAAAATTAAAAACATCATGACCTAACTTAAATTAGTTGATCACAGCAAAATCAACCTGAGATACTTACATAATATGTTGTCTTGATCAGTTTATTTTACGTTCCGGGGCAGGTTGGCGTTGCTTATGTGGCCAGAGATTGAGTTAAAAAAATTATAATTTTTGAAAAAAAATATTTTATATGAATGTTAATTAAATCTAATACGTTTTAACTAAATAATTTAATTCTGTACGACGGTATTGATGCCCGCTAACTAGGTGTCACGAATGTGAGTCTCAAAATTTAGATATGTGTAAGCTAGAAACCCTTTTTGCTATCAAAGAATGAAAACGTAGTAAAGGAGTCATAGGTTGTATTTTTCCTAGGGCTAGTTGAGGGTGTTTGATTCGAGCTCGAGTTTATGTGTCGTTGATATTTTTTTTGGGTTTCGAATAAAACGTAGATTTAGTTTGCAATTAGAAATGATTTCGCATGGAAAATTAAAGAAACTTAACTCATGAACTAAACAAAGTGATGACACTTAATAACTCATCCAATTAACCAATTAATCAATTAAGGCAAATTTGTAAAATTCAGGAAATCAAACTTAAACTCAAATGAAAGAGTACACTACAGTTGGTTTTGAACTTCAGAGGTTATCCCTCAAAGCCGAAACTTAGCTTGATACAAGGTGAAAGGTTGAAGCAAACTTGATACGCAAGTGAAGGAACCCTATGTGCCAAAACTGATACGGAGTGCCAAAGATGACCCTAAATTGCTTCAACTGTAAATAGACAATTCAGAATTGCAACCTGATCAATTCTCCTTGAAAGCCAGAACTATTAATGAAGTGTTATGCATGAATGAGTAAAGGATTCAGAAATGAAGACAGAATTCATAAGTGCAGATAAAAATTCAGAACAGAAATTGAATGCTGAATTAAATTCAGAATTGTCTCATGAATCGAATGCAGGAACACCCAAAGCTAGCTAAATTTAAGTGCACAATCTAGTGTTCAGAAAGGTTTAGAAGAAAACCAACTCTAACTTGATACACTTCAGAGGCTGTAATCGAAACAGCTTGCAGAAATTGAAACTGCCCATTTGCTTAAATTGAAACTGATACGCAGTAATTCAGCTGGAACCAAATGCAGAAATTGACACCAAGACCTTTGAAAATGCAACAAGATACAATGTGAATTCAGAATAATAAAACTCAAACGAACTTGATACAAAAACCAGGAACGGCAGAAAAATAAACTGAAACGCAGGAAACAAATTGATACGCAGGAATTGAGGTATGAAACAAGCTGCAATTAAGTACAACTAGTCACTAACAAGTAATCTAACTAATTAGCTTGCGTAATTGAAACTAATTCAAGCAGAAACAAATCATAAAACTAATGCTCACTAATCTGAAATGCTGGAAACGTAAGGAAACTGCAGAAACTGGAATTACAGCTAAAACAACAGAAATTAACTAAGGAAACTATCATCAATCCCTCCTCTCAGCTCAAGAACTCCTTGCTGTCACTCAAGGGTGAGCCTTGAATTGAGAAAGAAACGATCCATATAAGAAAACCAATCAGCTAATACAAGGTTCAGAAATGAAATGGCACGCTGTAGGAATTGAAATTACTGACAGGAATAAAATGCAATAAGAACTAAACTCCGATTCATCCCTTAGCATCAAGATCCTCTTGCCGTCACACAAGAGTGGGCCTCGAACCCCTTAGCTCCACAAATCATCGGAAAAATCTGTCTCTATATCGATTCTGCTCACAATCTGCACAGAACTGACGAAACCCTCAACTAGCCCTGTTCCGGCGCAAATTGAGCTCAAATCTCTACGGAACTCCTTCCCAACGATCCAGACCTCGATCTAAGTTCGAAATCGAAATGGTCACGCCCTCTGATCAAGTAAATTGCAAAAGAAACGAAAACAGCTGAAGAAGAACGAAGAACTACGAAGACTACGGCGAAGACCCGACACTGTGCTCGGTGGGAAATGTTTGATTAAATACTTAGGAATGAACGGTTAAGATCGTTTTGAATGAATCCAACGGTCGATCTTTGTCCGATCTGAACCAAACTTTGATGATATTGATCAAGGGTCAAGATCTACCTCGGGGTAGCTCGGATCTTCCAGATTTGCAATAGATGGCCAGATCAACCTGATCTTTGAATGGACGATGTAGATCCTCTTGGCTTGATCCAACGGTGGAATGATCTTTGATTTGGATGAAAATCTCAGATCTTGACCTCAGTGCTTGATCAGCCCTAACCCTAGCTCGGATTGCCTCAGATGGTCCCAGATGGCTCAGATCTAGCCGTTTTTGAATCGGACGGCTCAGATTTGTCTAAAACTTGATCACTCGATCCAGGTCCACTTCCGACTCAAATTTGACCCAGCATAACCTAGGTCCATGATCCTTTCATGCTTACAAAAATAGATCAAAAAATTTAGTGGCCAAATAATTCAAATATGTAAAGATTTACAATTAAGTCCAAAATAGCATAATTTCTAGAACTTAGAATAAATTCACAATTAAGCAAGAAAAACATGGGTCAAATATGGATTTTAGCATCTAACATAACTAATAAAATGACACTTATCAGGTATCCGGACTATTTCTCGAGCACCCGGTCTCCATGCCTGATTTACCAACTTACATTGTGCACCAGATCAACTTACATCGAGCGCCAAACCAGCTGACACCGACTACAAGGATCAGGTTCCAGTAGTAATAGGTTGCATCGAGCACAAGGATCAGCCTCCCCTGAGCACGAGGACCAGATTCCATAAGCACGAGGACCAAATTCCACCAAGTAGTAGGTTTTGAAACTTCTAGTTGGGAATGCGGCGCCTTTTGAAAGATAAAAGAATAGTGGATGTCGCAATTAGTCTCCATCTTTCTCCCAATGGGCCACACTCGATGAATGAAAATGTCAACGGTGGAGGTCAAAGTAATTGGTCTCTTAAATGTCTTCCGCTATTAAAATTTAAGACGCTTGGGACAATCATCAAGAAGGAGAGATTATTATTAACAAAGATTAAAAAAAATTAAAAAGGCTTCAATGAGATAGATAGTTTATAAAGTAAACTCAGACTTATGGAACTAAAAATTCTAAAAAAAATTTGCAAAGATACGACAAAAGCTCCAACATCATATTCTAAATTCTCCATCGATCAACTCCTAATCAGGGCAAATAGAGCCTTGAAATGGTGGCTACTTGAAATGAGTGACCAATGGTCCATAAACAATGGATTAATGTTAGAACAAACTAGTAGAAGATGGAGGTTGGCTCCTCTTAGGTTGGTTCCTCTTAGGTGGCTTAGCTTTTTTCATATTGACCTCTGTTGGATCAGTTTTGGTCAGGTCAGACGGTTATCAGATCATGTGGTTGTCGGGCCGGGCGGCTCAAGGACTCTGATGGAGGTTTTGGCAACGATGACAAAGAAAAGGAAACTGAAATGATCAAAAAATGGATTAGAAGAGCGGCTAAAACGGACATGACAAGTCTCCTCCGATATTCAAGTTAAATTGTGATTGAGAGAATTCGAGAGAGAAAATAGTTCGTCATAACTAACTCGTGATATTTGATTACCAAAATAGTTTAAATATATGCCGTATTCTGATAAATTATTTATCCATTCACATATCTAAAGATGTAAAAAATAAAACAAAATATGTTTTTTTTGAAAAAAATTATGATTATCATAAATCTCAATTCAACCTCCACAAAGGTACACATTCAATCTGTCTAATGCAATTTTTAATTTCAAACTAAAATTTATTTCTGTGTTCTCTTTCGAAATCATTGTGACCCTTCCTTAACCTTATCCCCATAGAATAGCAATTCAATTTTGTCATTTCTATCAATTGAGAATATTATAAAATTTTCATCCTGAGATATTTTTATTAGCATTTTTACTGTAAAAAACACGGCAATGTAGTGTATTTAATGGGATGGCAATAAATTTCTCTTTAAAAAAATATGAACCGGTTAGTATCGAAATAAATTTCTCTTAGTACTTAGAATTTGAGAATTTAAATTTTCAAGATTTAATTATTTTGTTACGATAAAGAAGGCGGCTAATTTAGTTTCATGATTAATTATTTAAGACAAAGAATCTCTCTGTGTTAATAATTAACTAAAAGACTTATTCTATCCATAAATAATTTATAAAATATTTTTCCGAAAATAACTGTGCCGTTAAACGAACTCAATAATAACTATATTAATCGGCAAACTCCACTCCTGTTTACTTTAGTCTTGTAGAATCCATCGTCGGCGACCATGGAAGCTGATCTAATTCCAGGGCTGCCGGACGACGTCGCTCTCCGTTGCCTCCTCCATCTCCCCTTCCACGCCATTCCCGTCGCTCGGGGCGTCTGCAGGCGGTGGAACCACGAACTCACCTCGTCGTCCTTCTATCGCCTCCGCCAGGCCGCCGGCCTCGCGGGCCCCGTCGTCGCGTTGCTCCTCCGGAGCAACCTCTCGTCCTTCATTGACAGATGGCATGTAGCCTTTTTCGAACCAGCCACGGGCGTCTGGACGGTGCGGCGTCTGGCCGCCGACCGCCCCCACGTCCTACGGGGCTGCTGCCATATTATGGTCGTCGGCCGAGATCTGGTGGTGATCGGCGGGTGGGACGAATCCGCCTTTCTCCCCACCGGCGAGGTCAACATCTACGATCTAGTCACCGGCGCCTGGCGCCCAGGGGCGCCGATGCCGCCGCCCCTACGGTTTTCCTACGCCTGCGCCGCCAGGCCACGGACCGTGTTCGTGGCTGCCGGCAGGGACGCAACAGATTTGAAGAAGCTATCGTCGGCGCTGGCCTACGACACGGCGGCCGACGAGTGGGTGGAGCTGCCGCACATGACGAGGCCGCGAGACTTGTGTCTGGGCATCTTCCACGGCGGCAATTTCCGCGTCGTCGTCGACGACAATTCCTGGGAGGAGATCTGGGAAAGCGTGGAGGTGTACTATGGGGCGACCCTGTGGTGGAGGCGGGCGTCCATGAAGGAGCCGGAGCATTCGTACATCTCGAGGGCCGTCCACGTCGCCGCCGACGAGGAGAGAAGGATGTACCTGTGCCAGCAGGTGAGTGACGAGAAAGTGGAGGTGCTCACATGGTGTGATGCCGACAAACCGAGCCAGTGGCGGAGCTTGGGGCGGCTGCCGGACGACTTCTCCGGATTCTTTGAATCTTTTTGTGTCTTCCAATTGTAAGTAAGACGATGAGAGTTGACTATGAGAGAGAGACAGAGGTGGTATTCTTCTTAGTTGATCTTTTTGTTTTTTATAATACGAAAAGAAATATTGGACTAGATAGCAGATAAATTTGATATGATTTATCCGACTCATAAAAGTTTTTCATGCATTTGTCATCAGAATAAATTATAAAGTACTCACAATAAGTGATCTAAAAATCTAACGTCCCAGAATTCATACCCCATTTAAAATTTACCATCAGTCTTATAATACTAGAGTATTATTCAAGTTGAGCATTAGTCCCCATCGAATAGATTTAATATGTGAATATTATCATCTTAAAATTTAAGAATTAAAATTTGATAAATTTAATATGTCCTATCTTTCTCACGTATTAATTATAATATATAAATTAGTAATTCTAATGATTTATTTTTTCTGTGTTGATCCAGAAATATATTAGCGGAGAAATGAGGACTAATAAATCTTCTTTGCCTTCTCAAAGAATATTCTTTTTTTTATAATTATTTTATTTTAATATTCTCTGCACTTTTTTTTTTATTTTTAGATTCTTTAACTTGGGAATGTACATACACATTGCACGGATCTGTCAATAAATAAATAAATAAATAATTAATTAATTATAAATTAATAATTGAAATTTTAATTGATGATTAATTGCGATGGCAGTCTGGGCCTTTCAGGCCAGCCACGGCTTGGGCAAGAAGGCCCATTTCAACGCCTCCACGGGCTGGATCGGATGACAAGACGTCTGACTATTTATTTCTGGGTCACAGGTTCGAGGATCGCCAATTATGGACGGGGATAAAATCTTAATTTGCTAGCTTTAAATCCTCTCGACCTCAGACGCCTCATTACACCAGTAATAATCGTTGTTTATCTTCTTCTAGACTCCTATGGGGCCGGGGCCGGGGCCACTAAGATTCCGGTTCCACTTTTTTACTTTAAGAAGGCCCATTTTATTGCTGTGCAATGCTAAGCGTAACTTGCTGCTCAAATTGACGTATGTGATCAGATATTGAGATTTTAAAAAATATATAAAAAATTCTTAAATAGTTTTTTAATTCATAAAAATACTAATTAAATGTAATACAATTTGACCAAAATAATATTAATTTGATAAAATGTCGGCGAGATTCTACATAAAAAATATATAAATTTCCAAATTTTTTTACCATATATATACATATTTATTACCATAATATGATGATAAATACTATTGATAGGATTATGTCATGATTTTCTCATACAATGTTATTATTCATGAATTTTTTTAGTGCATACGTCATGTATGATTGTGGATCAGGATGAGTTGGCAAAAGGTCTAAAATGAATTGGATCATTTGTGATGGCAAAAGCCGGGCGTATTGGTTTTATTAGATTTAGACTCTAAACTTTGAGATGGTAGCCATCCGTCTATCTTATATTAGACTTTTGGAATTGGATCATTTGTGATAAAAGGTGATTTATTCATTCTTAACGTCCTTAATATCAACACAAAAGAGATAAATCACAAACATTTCTAACTCATATATTGTGACTAGTGCGTCAGAACGGATATACTGGTTTTATTAAATTTTGATCCTAGACTTTAAGATGACAACATCTACATATTAACTATTAATCTATCTGTAAAGATAGAATTGGATCATTTGTGGTAAAAAATGATTCGTTCGCCCCTAACACTCTAACCAATCCGTTCCAAGACCAACATGGAGGAGATAAATCATGGAAACTACTAGCTCGGATATTATAGCTAGTGCATCAGAAGAGTGGGTATATTAACTTTGTCAATTTTTTATCCTCATATTTTAAGATGATAATATTTATATACTAACTATCCATTTCTCTCATGGGAAGAGAAATTGGATTATTTGTGGTCTAGTAGATCTGTGGTAATGCTCGTAGTTTGATTGTGTTATTATGAAAAAATTATTACAAATGTGATGAAAATATTTTTTTTAAAATATAACTTAATAGCTGTATCTTAGAAAGAAAACTCAAAGAAAATGCAAACTATTTTAATGATATAAATATTATTGGATGAAAAAAAATTCTTCCTAATAAAAAATGATTAATGAAGTTTGAACTTTGAATGATCAATTCGATTTCATAGAATTTTCACTAGTTATTAGGATAAATAGATAAATATTTGTGACGGACACAATTCAGAAATCCAATATTTCAAGATTCGTGTAGAGGAAAAAAACTCTTCTACTCTCAGGTAGTACAAAATTCTTCTCAATTTATAATAAAATCAATTCGATTCATATTATATTCTGATAATTATAGCAGTTAATTCGGTTAATTCATTCATATTTGCTATTAATCATGTATTTTTTAAGTATATAATTAATAATAAAATTTTACAGATTAATAATTATATTAATATGAAAATTGTTATTAATCATGTATTTTTTAAAGTATATAATTAATAATAAAATTTTACAGATTAATGATTATATTAATATGAAAATAGATTATGATCGTATAAATATTTAGAAGGAACATAGATATTTAGATCAACGTTAAGTATGTCTACGTCAAGATACACTAAGGGATGGATGTCCAAGTTATACTTGGGGTGCCTTGAGTTTAACGTACACTAGATACAATCCGTTTGAGAGGAGAGTACATATTAAGCATTATTGATCGTTCCTATTATGAACAAGTGAACTATTTTTTTTACTTGAGTCATTCGATTATTTATGCGTAGAGTTATGTACTTTGACGTCGTTAAAAGTAGTCTTTAATTAGATTATGATTAATAAGTTGTTAGGTGTATGACAAAGCGTATATATGATTCATCGCTATCTAGTTATGTACCTTAACTGTTTGATAGACATATAAGTAACCTGAAATCCATGATCATGAGAGGAATAATTTATCATTCAAGAGGAGTAGATCTATTATATCTTAGAAATCAAGTAATGTTACGTGATTACGACGAAAAACGACAATAAAAACAATAAAAAACACACAAGATTTACGTAAAAAATCCTTAACAGGAAAAAACCACAGGCAGAGGAAGAAAAAATCACTAGAAGGCGCACGTGGTATTTTGTATTTATCAAAAGACATATCGGTATTTTATTTTTACTAAATAGCGCAAACAAATTCATCGTATTCCCCTTTTACCTCTCCCGCCAACCTCTCCTTTCCCTACTCCACTTTCCAAGGTATTCGAATCATTTTTTATTAGTTTTGATTTAAAAATAAAACTTGATGGTTCTGATGAAAGTCGCCTCATCTTCTCTCACCCTCCACATCTCTTCCTACTCATCTAAACACGACTTAACATTGACCTTTTCCTACATTTTGGCGGGATTGCAACAAGAGAGAGTTAAAAGTGAGAGTATTGTCTTAAGGTGTTCAAGAGGCAACTTCAAAGAATCTTTGAGGAATATCAATATTGAATGAACAAAATTCAAGTAATAGTGTGTTCGGTAGAAGAAGACAGATAAAGATTTAGTAATGTACGCATCATTTTGCTACTTTAAAATTAGTGTATATGGAAAAAAATAATATACGGTTTATTGTAGCTAAAGGTGATTAGCAATTCGTGTTGTTGTTGTCCATGGATATGTGGCGAAGATTTATGTAATTTTGCATAAGGACCTAAGTTATTTTCCAAATAAATTGACTTTCCTTACTGAGTAACTGTATGCATTCCCGTGAACCATATTTACAGCTCATTGTCATCGGTGGTGAACATGTTTAATTATTTCATTATATCTTTAAACAAAGAAAAGATCTGTTCAGATAATTTTTTGAACCCCAAGTGAATGCCATCATTTCTCCTCGGACAGGCCAACCTGATCGGGCGATCCCCTATTCTTCCTTGTCGGACCCACCCGATCAAATGATCTCCTATTCTCCTAGGTTGGGCCTATCCGATCGGATGATCTCCTATTCTCCATGGTCAGGCATGCCCGATCAGACGATCTCTTATTCTCCTCGGGCAGGCCACCCGATCGGGCAATCCCCTATTCAAACCTGTCAGGTCCACCCAGTCGGACGATCTCCTATTCTCTCCGATCAAGAGCATCTGATCGGACGATCTACTATTCTCCCCAGTCGGACACACTTGATCGGACAATCTCCTATTCTCTCTAGTTAGGCCCCCTATTGGGTGGTCTCCTATTCTCTCCGATCGACCTCTTAATTGGTTGAGCCCCCTTTGTTATCAGAGGGGTAGGGTGATCGGAGATAGGGATGACAATAGGTCATGTTCGAGTCAGATTTCACATCCTCCGTGCTTATACCCATCGAGTATCGGATATCCATCCAAATACTCATACTCATTAGAGGATTGAATATCTTGTATACTAATAATTTTTCTTTTTTCAATCCAACTATATCATTCAACAAAAATACATTAGAATTAATATCATATTTAAAAATATATATATTTATAATTTTAAAAATAGATTAAACATCTATATAACCTATTTCTAACCGCATCACAAATTATTAGTGGATTTTAGGGGAAAAAATCTTTAATGTAGATATATTTTTTATTTAATTGGATATTCGGGTCAGATATCGGGTATCGATAGTCCCTCCATGCCCTCCTCCATTTGGGTCGGATATCAGATCCTCCGTCAAATTCGAAAGAAATTGGCATTCCTAACCGGAGATGCACCTCCTGTATTGAATGGACATGCCTTGTCCATTTTCATCTAGTCCTATTAATCCAACGTTCCTATCTTTTGTTGGTGCAGACAGTGCCTAAGTCAAACATGAGTTTTGATAATGGCAAAAGGTTCAGAAGTTAAGATATTGTTATGTTTTAACTTGTTCACTGAGTGTGCAGGAAGAAGTCCTAGGTACACTAGGTAAGAAGTCTTTGTCAAGGACTGGGCAAGAAGACCTGACCGGAAGTCGGGCAAAGAAGTCCTGGTCGAGGACTGAGCACGAAGTCCTGGCAAGGGGCTGGGCACCGAAGACCTGACCGAAAGTTGGGCACAAAGACCTGGTCAGGAGGATCGGGCAAAAGTCCAACCGGAGGAGCCGGTTGGCAAAAGGTAAACTCTCTTGAGAGGAGTAGGTGAGGACGCGTTCCCCGTCGAGGGAACAGTAGGCGTCGGTTCGACCTAGGGTTCCATTTGGGAGACCCGAAGTCAGAACCAAGACAACTATGACTTTAATTAATACTTGTTATGTTTTTGGGACTAACCTTAGTTGCAGGGTCGAAGGACTGATCGTCTGCAAGTGAAGGTGCATCACTGGGCCTAGGCACCCGAATGGAGACAGGCGCCCCGAATGGGCTCAGGCGCCCGTAAGGATACGAGCGCCCAAGAGTGAAGGCAAAACCCAAAGCATAGTTGCGAAGCCTCTGGACCAAGCCGGACCAAGCGCCCGTGAGGTCACGGGCGCCCCCATCAGCTCAGGCGCCCAAGTGGGTGAGGATAAGCGCTGACCGAGCCCGCGGATAAGGATTCGCAAATCGAAGGGCACGTGTCAGGCGCCCCCAACACATCAGGCGCCCGTTTGAGCACTATAAAAGGGGCTCGACCCCAAAGTTTCAACAACACAGTTTTCTAACGCTCCAAAGCTTTTCGTTCAAGCGCTGCGCCCCGGCAAACTCCGACTTCGAGATTCCAGCGCCGACAACGACCCTCTGCTCCGAAATACGATCCACATCGGGCGTCAGTAACGAAAAGTGTAGCAATTTTAAATTCCTGAAATACTCTTGTACTTAACTTGTAAATCCTTTTTGCGTGATTATAGTATTGCCCAAAGTAAACGGTCAAGGACCGTGGGCCTTGGAGTAGGAGCCGGCTGCGACTCCGAACCAAGTAAAAAATAGACTTGTGTTCTCGTGCATTTAATTTCTTTCCGCTGCGTATTTGCTCTTTCTTAAGTCCGAAATGTTTTTAACGATATTCATCCCCCCCTCTATCGTTTTCCTCGATCCAACATCTTTAACATACCCTCAACCTCCAACCCAATTATTTTATAGCCCAAGGGCCTCGTAGACTAGTCCGTGTTTGAGATCGGTGTGCTAGCTAGAGGGGAGGGTGAATAATCCGTTACCCTCAATGCGTCGTTTCTTCCTATACGTGTTAGCGTGCGCAAGCGAAAATACAAACTACAATTAAAACACAAACGCTAACACCAAATCTTTAACGTGGTTCGGAGATAAAGCTCCTACTGTATGACAGTCCGTAAGGTGGACGATCTCGATCCATCGGTGGATGAGTCCCCGAAAAGACTCCGGCTAGCTCGTGTCGCTCCTAGTCGGTGGAGAAACCTCACCACAATCTTACAACCACACCTGAGCACTTATAGACTACTAATAATTTTACCTAAACTTATTTCGTCAACCTTTGCTCAGCCAAATCGAGCTCTCTTAAATAGAGCTTGTCCCTGAAATAGCCGTTACCAGTCGACTGGTGTCAACACCAGTCGATTGGTCCACCCGAACTCGAACGTTACAACCCAACGTTCGAATTTCAGCTGACACTAGTCTACTGATCATAAGATCAGTCGACTGATCTTTCTGTGTCCTTTACTAGTCGACCGATCCAAGCATTAGTTGTCTGCCCAAACCCTAAACTTAGGGTTTCAGCCCCGAGTACAGTCACTCAGCACTCGTTCTCGCCCGACTAACCTAGACTTAGTCATCTAGCCTCCTCTAGTAGTTTAGAGTCCCTCGGATGTCTCTCCATCCTTCACGGTTTGTCATCTAGCGCTTCCTTCAGCCTTAGTCCTTATTGTCGGGTCTTCCTTTGCCAAGATCTCACTTGGGTATTTCTCCTGTTGTACCTATATCTTACATTCTCACAATGCATATCAAAAACAACAATAAATCTAACTTAAACCTTTGGCTAAACATCAAAACCCAAGGTACCTAGATTACTCCAACAATCTCCTCCTTTTTGATGTTTGACAACCGATTTAAGTTAGGGAAACAACAAAGCAAATGATCATGCATAAATCATGGAACCTAATATTAGGCTCCCCCTTTACCTAAACTCCCCCTTGAGTAGGTTTTCCTTACAAAGGTATTTCTCCCCCTTTGCCAACAAAGTCTCCCCCTTCACCTAAGCTCCCCCCTTGAGCTTGGATTTCTTGCAAAGTTGTGTTGGTTTTCTACTTAAACCCAACACTTCTCCCCTTTGACACACATCAAAAAGAGCTCCAATAATATCCTAATTATTGGATTCTTTAACCTCTAATAACTATAAACGTTGTGTATTAACTGTTGGTGCAAGTCGTATCAGTGATGTCCTTCTATAAGTGTTTTAATGCTTGACAATATACTTAAGTCAGTGATACATTGAACAAGGGAAGGGGAGTTAATAAAGGAGTAACCAAAGTGAAAGAAAGTCCTAGTAAACCTAGGCACTAAGTCCTGCTCGTGGATTAGGCACTGAGTCCTGGCAAAGGGCTGGGCACTGAAAACCTGACTGGAAGTTGGGCACGTAGTCCTGGTCATGGATTGGGCAAGAAGTCCTGGCCGAGGGTTGGGCACCGAAGACCTGGTTCGAGGAATTGGGCACGAAGACCTGGCCGAGGGTTGGGCACCGAAGTCCTGGACTTCGTCTCGTGATCCGAGAGTATCGGAGGCTAAGCAAAAGTCCACCCGAAGGACTGGGTGGCAACCGTCTCCTGAATGGAGTAGGTGAAAGGCGCGTTCTCGGGGGTGGGAACTTGCATCGGTTCGACCTAGGGTTTCGTGGAAATCCGAAGTCAGAACCAAGACAGCTCAGGCTGTAAATAAAGGCTAACATGCTTTGTTTCATTGTTTTGGAACTAACCTTGGTTGCAAGAATCGAAGGACTGCAATGGAGTGAGACACTTTACTGGGGTTAGGCGTCTGAGTGCATTCGGGAGCCCAAATGGATACGGGCGCCCAAGTGCAAAGGCAAAACAGAAGCAAGCAAAGCAAACATCCACGAAGCCTCTGGAAGTACTCAAGTCAAGCGCCTGTGAGGTCACGGGCGCCCCCATCAGCTCAGGCGCCCAAGTGGAGGTGGATAAGTGTTGATCGAGCCTGTGGATAAGGGTTCGCGCATGAAAGGCCACGTGTTAGGCGCCCCCATCGACACAGGCGCCCGTATGAGCACTATAAAAGGGGCTTCGACCCCTCAACTTCAAACACAACTTTCCAGAACGATTCTGAGCATTCTGAGCTAAAGAAAAACGCTAGAGATGAAGCCCTGCAACCAAGGTGGCTCCAGGAGGAAGTGCGCGGCACTTCGGAGGTCCAGATCGGCCGAGCATTCGATCATTTCTGTTTGGTTTGATTTACATTCTGTAGTTCAATTTATTTATCATTTTTTATTGTAATCTTGCACTGTAAGACGGGTTTCTCCGCCTCCAGAAAGTCCGGAAAGGAGACCATTAGTGGACGGGCGTTCCCATGCATAGGCCTTGGATGTACTGACCCTGGGGGGTCAGGAACCACGTAAAAATCCCGCGTGCAAACTGTGTTGTGTGTTTTTCTTCGTTCGTTATATTTTCCGCTGCACTAACTCTGAGTCTAAGACGAAGATCTGAAAAGTTTTCTCCGAAGATTTCACGGTCGATATTCACCCCCCTCTATCGACGACACCGATCCTACATTAACCCCCATAAGATTATACACAAGTTTACACTCATTTGGATATTTTCCGACTCTGTTGAAAATAATTTCAACCTGTATCAGTCGACTGGGATAGTTACCAGTCGACCGACTTAGTTGAAAATCCAACATCATAGAATTATCAGTCGACTGATCCCTAAACCAGTTGACTGATACTCTGATATCAGTCAATTTTTGCATTTTTGACCCAATTTCAGAAATGCACCAGAAATTTCAAAATTCTCTAAAATTTTTTAAATTTTATGGAGTCATTTATGGTACCCATGTCTACTTAGAAAAAATACATTTAAAAATGTATATATCTCAGATCCCAAGATTGACACAAAATCTAAAACTATCTAAATGGTTCAATAGAAACTTGACCTAAAATTCTAATTTTGGCCTTCTCTTGATGTATCTGCCTATACTAAACCACAATGCATCCCTAGTATTGTTTTATATGACATTTATACATCAAATACCAATTTTTATGCAATATGACCCCAAAGTCATATTTTCATTCATGAAACATAAATCTAATGTGCCAAAATCTAAGGATTTAAACTCAAGTCCGTCTTCAAATCCTTTGACACATACCATCGTCTATCTAAACTTCCGGAAGATATCCTCCCGAGATCCATTTACCATAGGTCCCAATTTGACTCTTAGAACTCCCCCTTGAGCTCTTAGCCTTAACCACCTCCTTAGATAACTCAACAAATACAAGACCACACCGGTGTACCTCTGGTGATTCTTGGCTTACAAACTCAACTTCTTTAATCTTGGACACCTTGTCCTTGGTTAAGTTCTTATTTCCCTACTATAAATGACTTTTTCTTGTCATTTTTGGATTTTTCATCCATGACATAGTTATATACTACCCTGGCATATTTCCTTTTATTGGCCTTGGATGTACTCAATTTGAC
>JAGFNQ010009760.1:0-74970 GCA_024364735.1 Boesenbergia rotunda | reverse complement strand
CAGATGCGCCAGACGCCGTTGAGACCTGAAAACACAATAGATCCAAACCTGCTCCTAGGAAAGCCTCCCATTGACCCTCCTTGAGTGTTTGAATCACCTGCTATCACCTGCACACTCCAACAGAGGCTTAGCAATGCATATCAAAACATATCAGCAATGTATCAGAGAATCGGCAGTGAAAACAGACTTCTGACAGTGTATTTGAATTAAAGTGATCGGTCACCGGACGATCCAGGACTTGTGGGTCGGTCACCAGACTGATCCACTGCTTCGCTGGGATTCCCAGCTCTCGTGGCTATACACGCCTGATCGGTCACCGGACCGATCAGAGTGAAGCCTGATCGGTCACCAGACCGATCAGAGTGAAGCCTGATCGGTAACTCAGACCGATCAGAACAAATGAACAGTGATTCTGTAATCAGATCCTAAGTCCCTGATCGGTCACTGGACCGATCCAGGGTCTGATCAGTAGGGGAACTCAACTCACTGAGTGCTCCCTGATCGGTCACCAGACCGATCAGGAGCCGTTCAGTGAGTGAAACGCATACTCCCTGATCGGTCACCAGACCGATCAGTCATCGCTGGATCGGTCACCAGATCGATCCACGAAGGAGCACCGTGTCAACTCCCTGATCGATCACCAGACCGATCCAGGGGCTCCAACCTAGCCCTCCAAGCTAGGATATTTCCATCTAACTCTCCAAGTTGGGAATTTGCACCTAACCCTCCAAGTTAGGACTTTTCACCTTGCCCTCCAAGCTAGGACTTTTCACCCAACCCTTCCGAGTTAGAACTTCATCCAACCTAGCCCTCCAAGCTAGGCACCTGACCCTCCAAGCCAGGTCTTTTCACCTAATTCTCCAAGTTGGGACTTTTCACCTAACCCTCCAAGTTAGGACTTTTCACCTAGCTCTCCAAGCTAGGACTTTTCACCTAGCCCTCCAAGCTAGGACTTTTCACCCAACCCTTCCGAATTAGGACTTTTCAACCTAGCCCTCCAAGCTAGGACCTGGCTTCACTCACCAGGATTTCAACCTAGCTTCACTCACAAGGACCCGGCTTCACTCACCGGGATTTCCATCACCTGGCTTCACTCACCAGGACCCGACTTCACTCACCGGGATTTCCAGCTCAGTCCCCGACCAGGACTTTAACCCAAATTCGCTCAACCAAACTTAAATCATTGTCAAACACCAAAACAACAACCGGGCCAGACTGCATCAACAATCTCCCCCCTTTTGTTGTTTGACAACCCGATTTAAGTTTAGGTATCAATCAATTGAAATCCGTTCAATTCTCATAAGGGAATCATGATCCTCCCCCTATAATAACCTTAAACTTAATCAGTCATTCTCTCCCCCTTTGTCAAATATCGAAAAGGGTATGGTTATTAAGTTTGAACATACCTCCCCCTCAAACACGGGTCTCTCCCCAAATCCAAAATGATCAAGGTTAAGTTTTGAATTACACATGAAAACATAAACAAAATTATATCATGGTCAAACATGTATATGTTTCAAATGACAAGTAAGTCAAAGGATGATTTTGAAATTGCATATGAGAGGCATATACCATAAATGTATCATGGCAATAATGTATATGCATCATATGACAATAATTTATCGCAATTCCGTCAGACTGATGATCAATACAGAAAAATTTCTGATTTATCTATGAACGATCAATTTTCAGAAACATTTTTGTAATTCTGATTCGTTCAAGATCGGACTGCATTAACACTTGGACTTCCATGTGAAGACATATACAGAAGTATATCATGGTCAAATACGTATATGCTTCATAGGACGAGTAAGGAGTGCAACTGTATCTGAAACATAGTCCTGATTGGTCTCCGTGACCAACCAGGTCTGTTGATTACGTGATACAGAAGTATATCTGATTAGTCTGGGGAGCGATCAGATTTCAGAAAAATTTTGAAAACTCTGATACGTTCCTGATCAGACTGCATTAACAATTTGCATCCCATAACAGGAGGGAGGACTCTCTTGATATTCGACATTCCAGAAACATTTCTGGAACACGACTTTAAAAACAAGAGTCATGACTCAAACAAACTCTTTCTTATGAATTTGAACATTCCAACGTAGGTTTGTATCAAATCAGTATTTAGGTTTTGTTTCAAGTACCACTTGAACAAATTTGTACTTCCTTAGTACCAGGATTGTACCAATGGATGATCAAGTATGTTTCAATTGTACTTGGTTTGTATCAGATTTGTGTGTGGTATGATCATTACACTGATACAATTGGATGAAAAAGGGAATCGGACTAAGGAGTAGTCTGATACCTCTGATTAGTGATGATCTGATCGGTCATCGGACCGATCAGTATGATTCCTGATCCATCACCAGACCGATCAGGGTGAGTCCTGATCGGTTGGTGGACCGATCAGGTCTGATACAGTATGTTTTCTGAAACTGATCAGTTTCAGAAATAGATTTGTTTCACTGTACAGTTTCAAAAATGAGATTTCAGAAACCCTAATTCAATTAAATTCAATCTCATTGATCCTAAAGGGTTTCTTTTAACCAAAAAGTATTTCCCAAACTAAAATAATCATCATGATTTGTGTCAAAGCATAGAGGTAATCCATTTGATTCTAAGGGATCCCTTAATCAAAATATATGTCATGATTTGTGTTAGAGCATGATCAGTATTTTCTAAGCATGAAATTGAATATCAAAACATGTTTGTATCAAGTCATGATAAGTATATTCCAAGCATGATCAGTGGGAAATCAAAGTAAACATGCTTATTTCACATGCTTATTTCAAAACATCATGATCAACTTAAGCTATGTGTTCATATTGTTCTTAATCAAAATGGGCATGTCATAGATTAATGTTAATCATCCAAACATCAGAGTCATGTCATACTCATCTAGATTCTGTTGCTGCCCCGGTTGGTTTTGATGTGATCAACCAAGTTAGGTTAGGTCCTGTTGGTTTTAATCCCTCTGCTAAGTATTGCAGGAACTTAGGTACGGAGGAAGTCGAGCGTAAGACGCAGCGGACGAGAAGGATTGCGAAGGAGAGTGAGCCGACGGGCTCGGTGCAATCTGAGGGACGCGGAAGTTGCGGAAGAGTACGCCGGTGGACAAAAAGGACGTGCACGACGTCCGAGGGACGAGAAGCCTGGCGGAAGCACGTTCGAGGGGCAAAAGGCCAGAGTCGGGTTCGGGTGAACCTAACTCCGGTTGGTCGGAAATCACCCAATCGACGGTTTGACGAAAAGTCAACTAAGTTGACTTTTATCAAGTCAACATTTGACTTGCAATTAAAATAATAAAGTTTTAATTATATTAAAACTTTATTTTAAGTTTTCATTTTAATTAAAAGTTTTAAAGTAAATTCTTTTTAATTAACGTTGTTTAAAATTTTAATTAATGTTTTAATTTAATTAAAGTTTTTAAGTAAACGTTTTTTTTTAATTTTGTTTTATTTCTTAAATGAACTTCCTTTTAATTAAAGTTTTTTTGTGCTTCTTACAAGTGGAGGCCGAAACAAATTCAGATGGTCAAAAGTTAATCGGATTCAAGATTTGCATTAGCTGAATATTTCTGTACGCACGCCGAAACAAATTCAGATGGTCAAAATTTAATCAGATTCAAGATTTGCATGAGTTGAATATTTCTGTACGCACGCCCGAAGCTTCGGTCAATACGATTCAAGATTTAATCAATTAAAGGATAATAATTTATCCTTTAAAATCAATGGTTGAGATAAAATCTCATCTACGATCAACAGCTAAGATTAATCTTAGATCTACGATCAAGATGAAACTCAATCATGTATCAACGGTCAAGATCGTATTACTCAACCTATAAATAGGCTTAGAGATTTAGAGATATCATTCATTCAATTCTATTGTAATTTTGTCTAAAGTCTAGTGTGCTTCAGTTGTAAGGCTTCTCCGCCACAAGGAGAGCTTTTGCTTTAACCATCTTGGAAGCAACGACCAAGTTGCAACCAAGTTTTTTTTAGTAGACGAGTTTCCACCACGTTACTTTTATTAGCCGTCTATTCACCCCCCTCTAGCCGGACCAACCCGATCCAACAAGTGGTATCAGAGTCAGGCCGCCGCAGAAGGACTAACCGCCAACTGCAGCAAATTTTAAGATGGTTGGACCAGCAATATACCCGCCTAAATTTGAGGGGGAGTTCGCGACATGGAAACGGAAGATGCAGGTATTTTTTACTACAGATTATGAATTATTAATTATTATGAAAAATGACTATGCAACTCCCAAAGACAATGAAGGAAAGATCAAGGATCCTGATTCTTGGAACAAGAAGGAACAAGTTGATGCTGTAGCAAACGGAAAGGTAGAATTTCATCTGCTGACCGTCCTTCCAGAGCAAGATGTGAACTGGATCGGTAAGTACGAATCGGCGAAGGAACTTTGGGAAAAGTTCTTGGAACTGCACGAAGGAACCTCGGAAGCAAAACTTGCGCGACGAGATGTTCTTCGAAGCTGACTGACCAATCTACGGATGGAAGATGGAGAATCTGTTGCGAGATTACATGCAAAGGTAAAAGAACTAATCACAAGCCTCAAAAATCTCGAAGAAAAGGTAACTAACCACGATGCTCAAAGGTACGCTCTAAACGCATTTCCGAGAACCCCGGAATGGACCTCGGTAATTGATGCATATTATATTTCAAAAAATCTATAAGTAAGTACTTTAGAAGAGTTGTTTTCTACTTTCACGAATCACGCTTTGTAGAAAAGAACAGGAAAGCTGACAATATTGCACTAAAAACAAGGAAGATCCAACTCGACGAAGAATCTTCAGCGGATGATGAAGAAACAGCACTAGCGGTAAGAAAATTATGTAAATACATTAATACTAACCACTCAAAAAAGGTGCAGAGAAAGAAAAAATGAACGGTTCGATGCTACAACTGCAATGAGGAGGGACACCTTAAAGATCAGTGCCCTAAACTCAAGAACCAGCCAAAGAAGAAAAATGCACTAAAAGCCACCTGGGACGAGACCTCGTCAGATGAATCGGAAGCCGAAAAGTTTGTCGGACTTGCATTGATGGCAAGCCACCAAGATGAAGATGAAGAAAGCACCTCGGGAGAAAGCAACAATGAAGAGGAAGATCCTAACTTCGAAACCGACCCGGTAAGTGAGGTATGTCTACTTCCACCTGTTCGAATCTACTCGGTAATAAAATCCATGCTTAAGTCAATGAATAAATTGGAGATAGAAAACTCTGAGTTAAAAGAAAAATTTGGCACTGTATGCTCATCTGTTCTATCCGACCAACTGAAAATAGAAAATGAAAATTTGAAGAATTTAGTGGAGAAATTAGAAAATGATATTGCATGTTTAAGAATTAAAAAGAATTTTTATCCTGAAAATCTGAATTGGTATGTTAAAAATCATAGGGGCCAGCTTAGAAAAATTCCTAGAAATTATATTCCTCCAAGATTTTTGATTAACCCCGTAGATGAAAATTTATTTTGGGTCCCAAAATCAATATTGAATTAATTTTTTGGTATTTATGAAAAACAAAACTGACTAATATTTTGTTTCTTTATGTCCTTTATCATTTGTTAAATGTTTTTTTGAAATTATTTCGATCGGAGTTTACTAGAGAAAATTAATTTTATATTTTTGAGTACTTGGCATACTTATCATGAATTTATTAGGACTTTTGCTAAATAATTTTCATATTTGTATGAATTTAATAATAAAAAAAATAAGTGAAATTTATATTTTCCCTTCCCTATTTTTGTCCCATTTTTGCTGTGATCAAAGGGGGAGAGTATGTTCAGGGGGAGGTCATGTATATGATTGCATAAATTTTTTATGTTTAATTCTGTTACAAAATTTTTATTGTTTGTTGTTTATCCCTAACTAAACTTGGGTTGATGCACATCAAAAAGGGGGAGATTGTTGGTGCCCCGGTTGGTTTTGATGTGATCAACCAAGTTAGGTTAGGTCCTGTTGGTTTTAATCCCTCTGCTAAGTATTGCAGGAACTTAGGTACGGAGGAAGTCGAGCGTAAGACGTAATGGATGAGAAGGATTGCGAAGGGGAGTGAGCCGACGGGCTCGGTCCAATCTGAGGGACGCGGAAGTTGCGGAAGAGTACGCCGGTGGACCAAGAAGGACGTGCGCGACGTCCGAGGGACGAGAAGCCTGGCGGAAGCATGTTCGAGAGGCAAAAGGCCAGAGTCGGGTTCGGGTGAACCTAACTCCGGTTGGTCGGAAATCACCCAATCGACGGTTTGACGAAAAATCAACTAAGTTGACTTTTATCAAGTCAACATTTGACTTACAATTAAAATAATAAAGTTTTAATTATATTAAAACTTTATTTTAAGTTTTCATTTTAATTAAAAGTTTTAAAGTAAATTCTTTTTAATTAACGTTGTTTAAAATTTTAATTAATGTTTTAATTTAATTAAAGTTTTTAAGTAAACATTTTTTTTAATTTTGTTTTATTTCTTAAATGAACTTCCTTTTAATTAAAGTTTTTTTGTGCTTCTTACAAGTGGAGGCCGAAGCAAATTCAGATGGTCAAAAGTTAATCGGATTCAAGATTTGCATCAGCTGAATATTTCTGTACGCACGCCGAAGCAAATTCAGATGGTCAAAATTTAATCAGATTCAAGATTTACATGAGCTGAATATTTCTGTACGCACGCCGGAAGCTTCGGTCAATACGATTCAAGATTTAATCAATTAAAAGATAATAATTTATCCTTTAAAATCAATGGTTGAGATAAAATCTCATCTACGATCAACAGCTAAGATTAATCTTAGATCTACGATCAAGATGAAACTCAATCATGTATCAACGATCAAGATCGTATCACTCAACCTATAAATAGGCTTAGAGATTTAGAGATATCATTCATTCAATTCTATTGTAATTTTCTCTAAAGTCTAGTGTGCTTCAGTTGTAAGGCTTCTCCGCCACAAGGAGAGTTTTTGCTTTAACCGTCTTGGAAGCAACGACCAAGTTACAACCAAGTTTTTTTTAATAGACGAGTTTCCACCAAGTTACTTTTATTAGCCGTCTATTCACCCCCCTCTAGCCGGACCAACCCGATCCAACAGATTCATCTCCAAAATAATAAGAAAAGCTTAAGCCTGGGCCTTAATCTCATGTTCTTTGTCTAATCATGTATTGTGAGATTTTCATAGTGATTTTCACAAACCATGTGTTCTTCATGTTGGCATACAAGAAAATCATGGCATACTTGATCATGGAAGAACTTAAATACTAAAGTAGATTATACCATGACTAAGTATTTTAACACATGAATACCATAAAAATCACTAGCCAAGGGATTATATTGTCATAAGATCTAAAATAATGGAACTCAAAGCATTTAATTCGAATTTTCCATAACCATCCATGTGAATGACAATTTTGCCTTTGGTCATGGGTTTGGAGCACCAAATATCAACCTCCCATGTTGATAGATGCTCCCCCTCAAATAATGCTTATACAATTCTAAAGATAGAAGTTTTAGTTACCCAAATTTTGGGACCTAATGAATCTACAATGAATGACTTTGGCACCCATGCCTTAGTCAATTTCTTTTTGACTTTTCGAACCTTAGAATCATTTGATGATCTAAAATAGGTTCTTGACATTAAAGATATGACACTAGGTTCTTTAGGTTGGTAACCCAAACCAACCTTGTTGTACATCGCCCTTTGTGAGTTGAGTATCATATCTAATGTTTTAGAGCATGTTGAAAACTTCTCAAGAACATTCTTGAGGTTTTCAACTTCGCTCTTCAGGTCCTTATTTTCATTTTCAAGGGTCTTAACATGTAAGTCATCATGAAAATCATTAACATCCTCATCCTTAGAGGTTTTCAATTTTTCTACCTCTAATCTCAAGGATTTAATCTTGTTCTTAGACCTTTTGAGCATGTTTGTAAAGCAAACTATTGCTCTATAGCACTTATCTAGCTCGGGAGAGATTACCTCTTCATCATCCAAAGATGATGAAGGCGCGGTTGAGGAGCTTGATTCGTTATCACTCTCCTCCTTTGAATCTTCTAAGGCCACTAGAGCCACGTGACAGTGAGTCTTTTCCTCCTCCTTCTTCTTTCGGTCACCTACCACAAACACAAACTCTTTCTCCTTTGGGTCTTGGTTAGAGATCTCATGTAGTTCCATTTCACAAAATAGATCTTCTAACTTTATAATTGAAAAATCCTTAGATACCTTGTAGGCATCCACCATGGATGACCACAAGGCGTTCCTAGAGAAAGCTTTGAGAATATACCTCACTAAATCTCGGTTTTCTACCTTTTCATTAATGGAGTGGAGGTCCTTAAGAATCTCTTTGAGTCTTCCATGAAGTTCACTTATCTTTTCATTTTCCTCCATGGAAAGGTTTTAAAGTTGGCTTAGAAGGAGGTCCTTCTTGGCTGTCCGGGTTTCATGGGTGCCTTCATGGAGCTCAATGAGCTTGCTCCATAGCTCTTTAGCACTTGTGAAGAGACCAACTTTGATTAGTTGGTCTTTGGTCATCCACATTGCAAGGTCACGACAGCTTTTGCATTGGCTTCTCCCCTTTTGATTTGCTCAGCCGACCACATGGAGAAGTCAAGATATTTTCCCTCAATATCCTTTGGAGGAGAGAAACCCTCTTTCACTGAGAACTACATGCTCATGTTGGTCTTCAAATAAAACTCCATTCTTGACTTCCAATATGAAAAATATGTGCCGTCGAAGAGTGGAGGTCGGTTTGTGCTCATTCCTTCTCTTCCAGCCATCTTGCTGTAAGCTCTCGGATGTTAAGTCGTGAACAGAGCCCCAAGCTCTGATACCACTTGTTGGAAACGGATGGCTATAGAGGGGGGGGTGAATATAGCCAGACACTCTAATCGCCCCCTCTTTTTAACTTTCTTCCTGTGATCAGATTAGTAGCAGCGGAAACCAAATGCAACAGGAAGAATAAACCAGAGAAAGGAATCAAACCAACGCTAACACAGCGTTATACAAGGTTCGGGGATAACTTGCCCCTACTCCTTGGTGTGCCCGTGAGGTGGGCGATCCCTTGATCGTCGGCAGATCAAGCCTCGGTGAATTCCGGATAGTAGCAACCTCCTTCTCGGTGGAGAAACCTCTCCACAAGTGATCTCAAGAAGATACAAGTTAAGCACAGAGACACTCGAGAAGACAAGCTCACAAAGATGTAACAAGATCGCTGAAGCATAAAGCCACAGAGAGCACGAACACAGCCCAGCCAAACTTCCCAAGTTTCTGTCATGTTCGCTACTACTCCTCTGCTTCCAGCTTCGTCACTTAAGCTCCTGCTCAACGTCGCTAGCTCCATCAGCACCACTGACTCACACCCTGACCCACTGACCTCTCTGAGCACTCAGCCCACTCGACACTCCTCCAGCTGAGCCTCCGTCAGTTGCCAGTCGCGCCTTCGTCAGTTGCCAGATGCGCCAGACGCCGTTGAGACCTGAAAACACAATAGATCCAAACCTGCACCAATGAAAGCCTCCCATTGACCCTCCTTGAGTGTTTGAATCACCTGCTATCACCTGCACACTCCAACAGAGGCTTAGCAATGCATATCAAAACATATCAGCAGTGTATCAGAGAATCGACAGTGAAAATAGACTTCTGACACCATATTTGAATTAAAGTGATCGGTCACCGGACGATCCAGGACTTGTGGGTCGGTCACCAGACCGATCCACTGCTTCGCTGGGATTCCCAGCTCTCGCGGCTATACACGCCTGATCGGTCATCGGACCGATCAGAGTGAAGCCTGATCGGTCACCAGACCGATCAGAGTGAAGCCTGATCGGTCACTCAGACCGATCAGAACAAATGAACAGTGATTCTGTAATCAGATCCTAAGTCCCTGATCGGTCACCGGACCGATCCAGGGTCTGATCAGTAGGGGAACTCAACTCACTGAGTGCTCCCTGATCGGTCACCAGACCGATCAGGAGCCGTTCAGTGAGTGAAACGCATACTCCCTGATCGGTCACCAGACCGATCAATCATCGCTAGATCGGTCACCAGACCGATCCACGAAGGAGCACCGTGCCAACTCCCTGATCGATCACTAGACCGATCCAGGGGCTCCAACCTAGCCCTCCAAGCTAGGATATTTCCAATAGATCCAAACCTGCTCCAAGGAAAGCCTCCGATTGACCCTCCTTGAGTGTTTGAATCACCTGCTATCACCTGCACACTCCAACAGAGGCTTAGCAATGCATATCAAAACATATCAGCAGTGTATCAGAGAATCGGCAGTGAAAACAGACTTCTGACAGCGTATTTGAATTAAAGTGTTCGGTCACCGGACGATCCAGGACTTGTGGGTCGGTCACCAGACCGATCCACTGCTTCGCTGGGATTCCCAGCTCTCGCGGCTATACACGCCTGATCAGTCACCAGACCGATCAGAGTGAAGCCTGATTGGTCACCAGATCGATCAGAGTGAAGCCTGATCGGTCACTCAGACCGATCAGAACAAATGAACAGTGATTCTGTAATCAGATCCTAAATCCCTGATCGGTCACCGGACGGATCCAGGGTCTGATCAGTAGGGGAACTCAACTCACTGAGTGCTCCCTGATCGGTCACCAGACCGATCAGGAGCCGTTCAGTGAGTGAAACGCATACTCCCTGATCGGTCACCAGACCGATCAGTCATCGTTGGATCGGTCACCAGACCGATCCACGAAGGAGCATCGTGCCAACTCCCTGATCGATCACCAGACCGATCCAGGGGCTCCAACCTAGCCCTCAAAGCTAGGATATTTCCATCTAACTCTCCAAGTTGGGAATTTGCACCTAACCCTCCAAGTTAGGACTTTTCACCTAGCCCTCCAAGCTAGGACTTTTCACCCAACTCTTCCGAGTTAGAACTTCATCCAACCTAGCCCTCCAAGCTAGGCACTTGACCCTCCAAGCCAGGACTTTTCACCTAATTCTCCAAGTTGGGACTTTTCACCTAACCCTCCAAGTTAGGACTTTTCACCTAGCTCTCCAAGCTAGGACTTTTCACCTAGCCCTCCAAGCTAGGACTTTTCATCCAACCCTTCTGAATTAGGACTTTTCAACCTAGCCCTCCAAGCTAGGACCCGGCTTCACTCACCGGGATTTCCATCACCTGGCTTCACTCACCAGGACCCGGCTTCACTCACCGGGATTTCCAGCCCAGTCCCCGACCAGGACTTTAACCCAAATTCACTCAACCAAACTTAAATCATTGTCAAACACCAAAACAACAACCGGGCCAGACTGGATTTATGGTTGATAATCCAAACGGGGTTCACATTCCCCACAGAAGAAGAAACATCGATCACTTGGGACAAACTGGATGAACCAACTCTGAGGAAGATCGAGACAGATGCAAGGGCTACTGCAATCCTACAATATGGCCTAACCAATGAAGAATTGAAGCGGGTCGGATCCTTCAACTGTGCCAAGGAGATGTGGGAAAAGCTAATCAATCTACACGAAGAGAGCTCCGATATTGAGATCTTAGAAGATTTTGCATTTTCGTCTCAAGCACAAGTAGCTGAGACAAACTCGGCCCCCGAAGTCGTAATCGAACCAGAATCAGACGACGAGTTTTCTGGGATAAAATCGGTAACTAATTTTGAATCGGTTTCTGAATTAAGGTTAAATAATCAAGCTGATACTGCAATGGTCGAGGAAGGTATAATTTTCATTGCAGGGAAAACTCCAAGAGAACTGCAAAAGAGGCCTCAACCAGTACCTGAGTCTGACTCAGACTCAGAATCTGACGACGAAGGAAGGGATCCTTGGAAACTGGTCTGGTTGGCTCGCGACCGCTACAAAATGTCGAAGAAACAATCAAGCGAAAGAAAGATGACTAGAATCAAGGGGGAGATTCCCAACCGGGAATCAAAAGGTAAATTTACAGTATTTGAAAATCAAATATTTACCTTGAATAATGTGATTAACTCATATAAATTAGTTAAGGCAAATTTTAGGAAATTGAAACAAGAAAGTGAAACCCTGAAACATAAGGTCAATATGTTAGAAAATCAAGAAATTTCTCCTCACTATGATCTTACCTAGAGTTCTTTTGCTATTCATAGGACTAGAAATAGGACCTGATTAATTGAAACTTGAACAACCTAGTATTAGGACAAGGTTTGATGATAGTACGTTAGGAAAGCCTGACTAAGGAATCAAGTAGGGTAAGGAGTACCTTACTTGGTCTTTTTAGTCCGGTGGAACTAGCCGAAGCTACCTCTCCGAATCCTAAGCTAGTTAGACCAGACTGTCTCAAACAATGATTTGAAAATGATCTTTCTTTAAAATGCTTTGTCTAGGAAAGGGTTGTTGATCCAATAAGGCTACGACCAAAGAAGGCCTCTGTGTCTCGCCAAGACCTGGAAGTCAATTATCGAAACTCACTTTAAAATTATTATTTGTTAAACTCAAATCTAACACAAGCTTCAATTAAATCATAGTGTTAACATCAAAGATAAAATTAATGCATCTCACAAAACAGCTAAGGATATCGTGTTTTGTCACTTAGAAATGGGTGAGATGCTTAGGACCTAAAAGCTGAGTCCACCCCAACCAATTAATTCAAATTAATCAAACTCAAATTAATTCAATTAAACCAAAATCAAATCTCAAATTAATTCAATTAAACCAAAATCAAATCTCAAATTAATTCAATTAAACCAAAATCAAATCTAAAATTAATTCAATTAAACCAAAATCAAATCTTAATTAAATCAATTAAATTTATTAAATCAATTAAATTCAGTTAAATCTTAATTAAATCAATTAAATTCAATTAAATCTTAATTAAATCAATTAAATTCAATTAAATCTTAATAAATTAAATTTAATTCAATCAAATTCAAATTTAATTCATCTGACTTTTAAAATTCAAATTTAATTCAACCGAACAACTTTCAAAATTAAAATTTAATTCAACTAAATAAACTTAACCCTCTAAATTTTAATTTTCTCAAAAATCAAATTTAACTTTTTAACTAAGAGTTAATCATTGTAATTAAAATCAAGTCTCTTTTGTTCACTAACCTGAAATTTATTTCATAACATTTATTTCTTTCCTTTACCATTATACAAACATTTCTTTCAGACATTCAGTTTATTCTTGTATGGCAAAAAGTCACCTTGGGATTACTTAGGATATTTTTTTTGTCTGCAGTCCGGGCTTAGATATTTATATTTTTTTTGGGACTTAAAAAAAACTTCTATTTTTTTTTATCATTTCCCCTTTTCAATTTTTATATTCATTGTCAAAAATAGGAGAATGAAATTATGTTTCAAATCATTAAAACAAAATACTTTTTTAAACTTAGTTTTCTTCTCTTTTTGTTTGAATCAAACCCTAAGACTAAGAGGAGGATTAACTTGTGATCAACAAGGCTCCTAGGACTGTGTCAGGTTTAGGGGGAGTTCAAATTAGAAGAAGAAGTTTAAAAATTCTATGTTTTCAAACTATCACTCATGTCTTTCGAAAACTATGCTATCATTTCAAAATATGTCTTTCAATTATTCATTTTTTAAATGTTAATACTTCAAAGTTCATTTTATGAATTGTGCTTGAGTCCCTTTTGATTTTTTCAAACCCTAAGGACACAGAGGAAGTCTTAATCATGATCTAAAAGGACTCCTAGGAAGTGTCAAATTTAGGGGGAGTCTAAATCAAAAGAAATAATTTCTGACAATTATGTTTTAAAATTATTAGAAAATTCCTTTGATCTGAACCTAACCCTAAAGACTTAGAGGAAGAACACTTGTGATCAAGTTTAGGGGGAGGTCAAATTAAGAGAATTATTGAATTTTTCAAGGCGATATGTTTTCATGCATGTATTTTCAAATCCTTCTGAAAACACAAGTAATTTCCTTTCAAATATTATCTTTTTTAAATATTATTATTTTCAAAATGTTTTTTTTAATTTGAAATAATCTTTCTCTTGAGCTTGGAAAGATTTCCAGGACACTTAGGGAAATGCCCTTGTAGTTAACAAGGTTTCCTAGGATTGTGTCAGACTGGAAAAGAAACCAAGTCAAGTAAAGTATTATGTTTTCAAAATAACATTAAAATTTTCTTAAAATTTTATGTTCAAAAGCACTTCTATTTTCAAAAAGGCATTCTATCTTTTAAAAGTACTTCTATTTTTCAAAATATAATATTTTCAAAAGTACTAATACTTTTCAAGGCAATAATGTTCTAAGCGCGTGAATTTTCTCAAAGACTTGCCTACAAATACAAAATATTTTTTTTCTTTCAAAGTGGAGTTTTGTTGGTACAATTTAAAGCTTTTCGCTATGCTTTCAAGAATTATGCTAAGCATTTTTATGTTTTCAAAACTCATAGGCTCTGATACACAATTTTTTTCCTTAAAACTTCTTTCAAAATATAATTCTTTATTGATATATGGCCAAGGGGGAGAGTAGAAAAAGTGAAATTAAATTCTTCCTTAAACTTTGTCCCCTTCTCAATAAAAAAATTATCTTAGAAATGGTCTAACACATAAGGAGAAGAGTTTCACATTAAGGGGGAGAGAAAGAAAAAGAAAAAGGATTTTTTTAAAAGGTAAAGCAAAAATTTCTAAGTATGTCTAAGTGTTTCAAATTCCTTTTAAGTACATGTCTAAGTAATATTTTCCTTAATAAACAAAATTTAACTGAGCAAAAACTTTTTGAAAATTTTGGCAAATGTTTCAAAAAGTCTTTTTCTAAGTAAAGTTTTTGGTGAAAAACTTATTTTTCAAAATGCCTAAAGTGTTTCCATGTAAATTCTTTTAAGTGTGCAAATTTTTTTTTAAAGTAGAAACATTTTTAAGGGAATTGTGGCTTCAAAATCTTACCTAAGTAAATTTTTAGTAAAATTCTTGTTGCAAAGTCTTATAAGCAAATCTTTTTTACAAAATTTAGGCTTGCTTTTCAAAAGTGTTCGTTGATGCAAATGCTGTCACTCTTTTTGAAAAACACTTTGTCAAAAACTTAGAAGTTTTACAAAAACTCATAACTCTCTATTAGAAACCTTGTTCGCCCATGTATGTTTTTGATATATGTCAAAGGGGGAGGAAAGGTCAAAGTTAAGTATTTTAACAAGTATTTAGGGTTTTAGGGGGAGTATGAGAATTTTTTTTCTACATTTATTCTGTTCATAACTACTATGCTTAATTGATGTCTACCTTTTTTTCTTAAACCGTTATAAGTTTTTACTTAACTTTGATTGTGTTGCCATAAATCAAAAAGGGGGAGATTGTTGGTGCAGGAAGCACCATATCGAACCTTGTTTTGATATTGGCAAAGGATTCAAAGTTAAGTACTATTTGTGATCTAACGTTGTTCACTGAGTGTGCAGAAAAAGTCCTAGCAAAGGGATGCTAGGCACCTGGCGAAGGACAGCCAGGGAACAAAGTCCTAGCGAAGGGCTGCTAGGCACCTGGCGAAGGACTGCCAGGATACAAAGCCCTAGCGAAGGACTGCTAGGCACCTGGCGAAGGAATGCCAGGATACAAAGCCCTAGCGAAGGGCTGCTAGGCACCTGGCGAAGGAATGCCAGGATACAAAGCCCTAGCGAAGGACTGCTAGGCACCTGGCGAAGGAATGTCAGGATACAAAGACCTAGCGAAGGACTGCTAGGCACCAGGCGAAGGACGGCTTGGTACTGAAGACCTGGCGAAGGACAGCTGGGCACCTAGCGAAGGACAGCTGGGCACCTAGCGAATGACTGCTGGGCAAAAGTCCAACCGGAGGAGCCGGTTGGCATCAGGTAAATTCTCCCGAGAGAAGTAGGTGAGGACGTGTTCCCCGTCGAGGGAACAGTAGGCATCGGTTCGACCTAGGGCTCTATTTTGGGAGGCCCAAAGTCAGAACTAAGACAGCTAAAGCTGTATAAAATTAATATAATATTGCTCTATGTTGTTTTGGACTAACCCTGGATGCAGGACCGAAGGAGCGAGTGTCTGCAGCTCAGAGAGCCTCAAAGGAGTGAGGCAATAGCTGACCAGGGCGCCCGGAGTGTCCCGGGCGCCCCCAAGGTGAACACAAAACAAAGTAAAGCAAAATGAGCTTCGGCAGCTTATGGGCAGGGCGCCCCCGTGCTCCCGGGCATCCCCAGCATCTCGGGCGCCCCCAAGTCAAGCTATCGAAGCAGAAGCTAGCGAAGCCACCGGATAAGAGTTGACCCAGTCAACCCGGGCGCCCCCAGCGTCCGGGGCACCCCCGTCAAAGCCTGATCCCGAGTTTGAAGGGATCAGAGCTGACCGAGAGGAACTCGGATCAGCTGACACGTGGGGGCGCCCCCGACGTCCCGGGCGCCCCCGACGTCCCGGGCGCCCCCAGGGGCTATAAAAGGGCCCTCGACCCCAAGGCTTCGTACAACCAATTTTTCCAACGCATTCACGCTCTTCTGCTCCCGCGCTCTGCTCCGGAAATCTCCCGACTTGAGATACAAGCGCCGACGACATCCCTCTGCTCCGAAAATACGATCTACAACGGACGTCGGTAACGAAGAGCTTCTTTTAAGTTTTCTGCACTAGTCTTGTAATACATCTTGTAAACTGTTTTTGCGACATATAGAATTGCCCGTAGAAAACGGTCAACGACCGTGGACCTTGGAGTAGGAGCCGACCGCGACTCCGAACCAAGTAAAAAACCTGGTGTTTGCGTTTGTTTGTGTTAATTTCCGCTGTGCATTGTCTATTTCTTAATCCGAACATTTTACGATATTCACCCCCCCTCTATCGTTTCTCTCGATCCAACAAAGGGGAGTTCACAACAGCTACTTCAGTGGGAAAGTCAGTTCAAATGTCAGTCCCTCATCTTTCAGCTCAAGAAGAAGGAATGAGAGTTCCTTTGCCATTCCCTCAACGCAAAACTCAAGCTAAGAAGCAAGTGGAGGAGGAGAATGCTAAGGAATACAATGAGCTAGTGAAATTGTTCAGTAAAGTGGAGATCAATGTACCCTTGTTGACCATGATTAAACAGATTCCTAAATATGCAAAGTTCCTGAAAGACTTATATGTTCACAAGAAGAAGTTGAAGGAGAATGAGTAGGTTAGTTTGGGGGAAAATGTTTTAGCACTTATCCATGCCATCCCTCAGAAGTGTGAAGACCCAGGGGTTTTTACTGTATCTTGTGAGATAGGGAGGACCATGTTCCATGATGCCATGTTGGATTTAGGAGCCTCCATAAATGTGATGCCTAGATCAGTCTTCCAGATGCTTGGCATAGGCCCTCTACAGCATACCGGAGTTGTGATTCAGTTGGCAGACAGGAGTCAGACCCACACCGCCAGGATTATTGAAGATGTGTTGGTTAAGGTGAAGGAGCTAATATTTCCTGCAGATTTTTACATTATGGACATGGAGGGAGATTACCTTGCACACAGATCTCCACTCATTTTAGGGAGGTCATTTCTGAAAACTGCGAGAACAAAGATAGATGTATATGCTGACACACTTTCGATGGAAATTGAAGACACAGTAGTCCAATTCAGCATATTTGATGCCATGAAGCACCCTAGAGAAGACCACTCTATTATGAGCATTGGAATTTTAGAGGAGTTGGATGATGCAGATATTTTGGCTAGGGGAGCTTCACTTGATTTTTCTAGAGGAGATATCAATTCAGAGGAGGCTGAGGGTGAATTCGCTACTGAGGCTGAGGACATTTCAGAGGGTATTTCATACTTACTTCCAGCTGGAGAGGATTTTCTAGGTGTAGGGGATTGCATAGAGCCCTAAGGATCACCTATTTCTATCGATATTTCAGAGGACTCAGAAGAGAGGTGTGTGAGTGTAGGGGATTGCACTGAGCCCCAAGGATCACCCATACCTACTGAGCAAGTTCAGATTGAACTCAAGCCACTACCAAACCATTTGAAGTATGTTTTTCTAGGAGAGGAGCAGAATTTTCCAGTCATTATTGCTCAGCATTTGGAATCAGAGCAAGAAGAAAAATTATTGCAAGTCCTGAGGCAACACAAGAAAGCTATTGGGTGGACTTTATCAGATATACCAGGTATTAACCCAGCAATTTGCATGCACAGGATATTTTTGGAAGAAAATGTCAACCCAGTGAGGTAGCCACAGAGGAGACTTAATCCACTCATTTTGGATGTTATAAAGAAAGAGGTAACTTGACTTCTACAGGTAGGTATCATTTACCCTATTTCTGATAGTCAGTGGATTAGTCTCATTCATGTGGTGCCCGAGAAATCTGGAGTTACAGTGGTGGAAAATGTAAGTAATGAGTTAGTGCCCACCAGAGTTAAAAATTCATGGAGAGTATGCATCGACTACAGGAAGCTAATCACAGTCACGAGGAAAGACCACATACCATTGCCATTTATTGATCAGATGCTTGAGAGACTTGTAGGGAAGTCCCATTACTGCTTCTTGGATGGGTACTCAGGCTACTTCCAGATTTGTATAGACCTAGAGGATCAAGAGAAGACTACCTTCACTTGCCCCTTTGAAACATTTGCCTACAGACGGATGTCATTTGGACTCTACAACGCTCCAGGAACATTTCAACGATGCATGATAAGTATATTTGGTGGTTATTAGAGCATTGCATGGAGATCTTCATGGATGACTTTTCAGTTTTTGGCACGTCATTTGATTCATGTTTAGATAACTTGTCTAGGGTTTTGCACAGATGCATTGAGACTAACCTTGTGCTTAATTTTGAAAAGAGTAATGATAGGGAGAGTGAATTTGGGAGAGTGAATGGGAGAGTGAATGACGTGGCAGTTATTGTATACACGTCCGATCGCCGATCGGACACCACCGACGGCCTCTGATCACTGTCCCGAATCAAACTATGTCCTAAGAAGATCGGTGAACTCATCGAGAATCGCCGCAATTATGATCTCATCGCATTCACCGTCAATCCGTCGAGATCTCAATTACCGGCGACTCTGCCGGGTTCACCATCTTCTTAGGACATAGTTTGATTCGGGACGACAATCAGAGGTCATCGGTGGTGTCCGATCGGCGATCGAACATGTACACATTAGCTACACGTCATTCACTCTCCCATTCACTCTCTCAAATTCACTCTCCCAATCATTACTCTTTTGAAAAATGTCATTTTATGGTAGAGCATGGAATTGTATTAGGTCGCATAGTCTCTAGGAGAGGTATTGAGGTAGATCCTGCAAAAATTAGTGCTATATCTTCTTTATCTTACCCCGTATGCGTACGGGATGTTCGTGCCTTTCTTGGACATGCAGGATTCTACCGCAGGTTTATTAGAGACTTTAGCGATATTGCTCAGCCCTTGACAAGACTTTTACAAAAAGATGTTGATTTTTATTTTGAAGATAAGTGCAAAGAAGCTTTTCATAGACTAAGGGAGGCTCTTACCTCTGCTCCTATTATTAGACCACCTGATTAGAATTTACCATTTGAACTAATGTGTGATGCATCTAACTTTGCAGTGGGAGCTGTTCTAGCACAGAGGGTGGATGGAGCACCTCACGTCATATGCTATGCATCCAAGACCCTAGATGTCGCCCAAGCCAACTACACCACAACTGAAAAGGAGCTTCTTGTCATAGTTTTTGCTTTTAGACCGTTTTAGATCTTATTTATTGCGCTCACATGTCATTATTTTTTCTGATCATGCAGCTTTAAAGTACTTATTGAAGAAGCCAGATGCTAATCCTAGGCTAATCAAATGGATGCTTCTACTCTAGGAATTTGATTTGGAAATCAGAGATAGGAGTGGCAATGAAAACTTGGTTGCAGATCACCTGAGCAGGATTGAAGGCGATGGATCTCCTACCACCATTGATGATGACTTTAGAGATGAGCACCTTCTTGTAGTACATGGTGAGTCACTTTGGTATGCAGACCTTGTTAACTTTCTAGTAGCTCATATTTTTCCTACACACTTTTCTAAAGCTCAAAAAGATAAACTTAAAAGTGATGCCAAGTTCTATGTGTGGGATGACCCATATTTATGGAAATTTTGTAATGATTAAATAATTAGGAGATGCATACCTGACCATGAGATTTGTTCAGTACTTACTTTTTGCCATTCATCAGCATGTGGGGGACACTTTGGACCACAAAGAACAGCCAGAAAAGTTTTAGAGTGTGGATTGTATTGGCACACCTTATTTCATGATACATATGTGTTTTATAAAAATTATGATAGATGTTAGTGAACTAGGAACATAGGAGCTAGAAATGAAATGCCCCAGTAGACTATGCTGTATTGTGAGATTTTTGATGTTTGGGGTATAGACTTTCTGGGACCTTTTCCTGCATCATGTGGATATTTGTACATTTTACTTATTGTAGATTATGTTTCTAAATGGGTGGAAGTCATTCCCTCCAGGACTGATGACTCTTGTGTTGTTGTTAGTTTTGTCAGGTCACACATATTTTGCAGGTTTGGAATTCCCAGGGCTATAATAAGTGACCAAGAATCTCACTTTTGCAACAAACATATGAAGGCCCTTCTTAACAAATATGAGGTTGTACACAAGGTTTCTACTTCCTATCATCCCTAAACAAATGGCCAAGCCGAAATTTCAAATAGAGAAATCAAATCAATTTTGGAAAAGACTGTTGGGCCCAATAGAAAAGATTAGAGCAAGAGACTAGATGATGCACTTTGGGCTTATAGAACGACATTGAAGACACCAATTGGCATGCCTCCCTACCGGTTAGTTTATGGAAAAGCTTGTCATCTACCCGTGGAGATAGAGCACAAAGCACATTGGGCGGTGAAGGCTTGTAACTATGATGCTACCAAGGTGGGAGAAGAGAGGAAACTTCAATTTCAAAAGCTTGACGAGATTAGACTAGAGGCATTTGAGAACTCAAGGATCTACAAGGAAAAGACCAAGAATTTCCATGACAAACATATAGTGAAGAAAGAATTTCAAATTGGTGACAAGGTCTTATTGTACAAGTCAAGGCTCAAGTTGATTAAGGGTAAGTTGAGGTCAAGGTGGGAAGGTCCATTTATTGTAACTAATATTTTTCCCTATGGTGTTGTTGAAATCAAAGATGAGGCTAATGGTTTAATGTGGAAAGTAAATGGCCATCAGCTCAAGAAGTATTTTGAAGAACTAAAGGAGCTAGAAGTGGATGGAGTGGACATCAAATATGCTATCTACCCAACCTAAAGGGGAGTTTCTTTTTCCTTGCGTTTTACTTTATTGTAAATATCATTTGATTGTTTTCAAGTAGTTAAATTCTCTTTTCCATTGAGTTTTTGATAATAAATGTTTAGGTAGTGTAAATTGAATAAATAGCGATTGTAAACACCATTTTACCCTTTTGGCACCTTATTTTTGCATGAGTAGGAATAAGTGTATCCCTCTAGGTTTACTCTTTATCATCTTAGAGTCTTTTGAAAGAAAATTAAATTTGGTTGTCAAGACTTAGGATTTGAGCCAATGGATGAAAATTCTTAGTTGCTTGAGTACTACTTAGTTATGGACTCTAGATTGATGAGTTGAGATGAATTCTTTTTACCTAGTGAGGACCTAACCTTATTATTGAGATGCACACATGCAATTGGACTCTAGAACTTTCTTAGGTTCTTTCAAAACCATATTTCTATGATTGGACTACGTTTGCAAAGGTTAATCATTTTGTCTTCATTCTTTCATATAATTGTTGCAACACATCTTGTTGATTCATGCCTTATTCTTTTTTCCCTCCCCTATTTTTCTGCTCATATTCATATTTCTCTATAGACTTGGTTACTTGTGATTTTTCTTGATGTTACTTTACCCGAGACAGACAAAAGTTTAAGTGTGGGGGAGGTGGCTAGAACTTTGAAAGGAATTTTGGTGAGAAGTGATGTATCATGATGTTTATTATCTATTTTTTATGGATTTTTAGATGGATTGGTGTGAACTCCGAATGTCTTGATGGGATTAAAGGAATGGAAGAGCATGAGAAACACAATGCGAAAATAGAAAAAAAATAGAAGAGAAGAAGATGAAGAAGTGTGCCAATTTGATGGGTGATGTATCAAAGATGAGTTGTGAGTATTGAAAAGTTAAGTTCACTTTTAGAGCAATCTGATTTAGGGAGATTGTTGGGTGTTTCAACTCTATGAAGCTAATTTTGAGAGGAATGGGGGCTTACAAAGGTTAGTAACTAGTGAAACTTTTCAAGCCTACTAAAAGTCTCCATTTAGACATGGAATTGGCAAGTGAAATTGTTTTCAAAAGTTCAAATTGTTGCCATGACTGAAGTGGAGATGAGGGAGTAGGATTTGGTCGTGGGATGTAGTGAAGTTGCAGGAAAAAAAAAAGAGAAACACAACAAGCAGCTGAAGGAAAAAAAAACAACAGAAAACAGATATAAAAAAAGAAAAGAAAAGAGAAGTAAAGAAAAGACAAATGAAAACATGGAAGTTCAAAAGATGGATAGATTTCTGAGTTTGAAATTGAGAATAAGAAGCTAGATGGGTTAAGATTTGGTGATGATTGGAAGAAAGGAAAAATTCAGGCAAAGTCAGTTTTGGAATTCTGGAATTTGGCTACTGATCAGCCCCTGATCGGTCACCAATCCGATCAGGGAGGATCAGTCCGATCACCAGACCGATCAGGAAATGTCTGATCGGTCTCTAGACCGATCAATTAAGCTGGCATAGTACAGAACACTACTTTTAGTATTGAATCTTCTCCAAATCAGCTCATACTCACTTCCCTTGGCTCAGGATTCATAAGAAGCTACCACAAAAGGGCAAAGAGAATCTAGAAATAATTTTGAGTATCCAAGTTTCTATTTTTCCTTACTTTTCCATATTTCTTCTTCATGCTAAATTTCTTTACCATAGTTCTTTCCTTATCATGTCATATTCATCTATTTTCTTTGTCATGAGTTTTTGGTATCAGAATTCATGGAACTCCTCTTTCGTTCTATTCATTTCATACTTCTTTTATGTGTTCTAATAAACCTTTGTCGATTTGGATCCAAGGAAAGAATGATGGTGGAGAGTAGATAATAAGCAAGATTATGGTAGTTCAAGAAACATGTTGTGTTTGAGTGAGCTCCATTTCCATTGAAATGTAGAAATTAGGAAGAGAGCCACTACAAATCCCTTTGGAAGGTTTTGTGTGTTGATTTCATCTCAATGAGTCATGAAAGAGCTCGAACCAGGCAGCAGACAAATTGAACCTGGGGTGACCGGCCCGGCCCCACGGAAGTTTCCCACCGGTCACCAGGGTAAATCGGGAAGCGCTCGCGGTGGCCAGTCTAGAAGCCCAGCGGCCCAGGATTCGCTCCCCATTTGGAGGAAAATTCCTTCAAAATGCGCCGTAGCTGAGGATCGAACCGCGGATGCATGGGTTAACAACTAGTGACCTTACCGCTGCACCATAGCCCCGGGGGCAATGAGTCATGAAAGAGGAAGTATGCTAAGTTATTGATTTAAGGACAAGATACTAGTCTATTGAGCTTAGATTTTTGAGAATTGACAACTCTAGGAATTTCTTTTCAATTGCTTCTTACAATGATCGAGAATAATCTAGGGGGGATACATCTTAGTTTCCTAGTAGCTTGTGCGAGACGCCCAAGAATAAATGTGGGGGAGTTGATAACTTTCATTTTGTTGATTAAACTACGCCCTCAAATCCATGTTTTGATCTAATATTATATGCTTAAGTTTGCATTTATACAAGGTTTCATGAATTACCTCCATTTTGCTTAAGATTCAATTCTTTCTATATTTAATATATTTTGGCACTTAAATTTAATATCATTTTATAGGGTTCAAATGATCATGGACCTGGATCATATTGGGACAAACTTGAGTCAGAATTGGATCCGGATCAAATGGATCAAGTATCGGGTTAATATGGGATGTCCATTCAAGAGAACAGTTAGATCTAAGCCATCCTCCAACTTTTGGTCGATCCAAGCTTAAGATATACTTAATTAAGTTCATGGATCAAGATCTGAAAGTTTGGGCCAGATCAGAGTTAATTCAGCCATTGGATCAAGCAATAGAAGATCTAGACCGTCCAAGCTAAAGAAGAGAAGATTTGAGTCATCCGCTTCAAATCTGAGTGATCCGAGCTAAGGAGCAGTAGATCAGAGCCCTTGATCAAGATCTGGGAAGTTTGGGTTTGATTTGACTTGATTCGACCGTTGGATGGGATCAGAGTAATCACAGTCGTCCAAATTCAAAGTCAATTGATTAAAACAGAATTCCCCTCCGCGATTCGGGTGGTAGCGAATTCTCTGCTCCAGTTCTCCATCGTTCATCTCCGTTTCTTCTCGATTGTTGCTGGCGACCACTCCAGATCCAGATCTCAGCAAGGTTTTGAATCATTAAGATCTCCTCTTCGTAAGAACTGCTTCAAATCTGTTGCTGACTAGCTTTGGCAAGGGTCTCCCCAAGTTCTGCTCCGCCGAATCCATTCTAGCTCGATCACTTACTTCACCGATTGGGACCTTCAGCGCGTGAGTACAGAGGGGTTCTTTGCTTGGCACTGGGAGTTTCTGAGCCGGAGTTGCATCAGCTGATCGAGGAGAAAGGAAAGGGAGGTAGATTTTAGCCAGTTCACTGATCGGACGCAATTCGATCGATGGAGTCGATCTTGTTGATTTTCGATCAAAAGGGGTTCTTAGATCGGTTCTTGTGTGACGGCAAGGAGCTAATCTTGGTGACGATTCTGATCTGGAGCCCGTTGTTAATAGATTTCGTTTCTGAATTGTTTCAATTGCTTCTTAATTCTGTTCTTAGCTCTGTATCAGTTCGATTTCAGATACTGATCAGATCATCGATCGATCCAGACACTACCTGATCGGTCACCAGCCCGAACAGGCTTGCATCTGATCGGATTGCAGATCGATCAAGAAGAGTAGTATTAATTTTTAATCCTGCTTCCGTAGCAAAAATTGTTTCAACTTAAACTTCTGCAATTTAGCTTAATTTTGCAAGTTCTATTACTAATTCATCAGTTCTTGAGTTTTAGTTTCATAATATCCAATTGAATTGCTTGATTCTCAATTAGTGTTAAGCTAGGTTCTTTAATAGCTTCCAATTTGGCTAAGTGTAGAACTTGAAACTCCTTAGGGCTAATTTGTTTAGCTAAGCTCAATTTCCTTCTGCTTATTCATTCTTACTTGCAAAACAAAACCCTCATTTTATCTCGAAAACCCAATTTGAATTGACAACCACCAATAATTCTTTTTCTATAGTACCATAATTGATCTAGGCATCATTTAAAATTTTGATAACATAGTGGATGACATATAATTTTTTATTCTTCCTTTGCCAACACTGCCCTTATGACAAAGTCACTAGCATCACACATAATTTTAAATAAGAGCCCTCAGTTTGATGCTTGAATTATAAGAGTGGTTATGAGGGCACTCTTGATCTTTATGAAGCGTCGATAGAATCCTACATATCCTAAGAAACTTCTTATATCCTTCACATTGATTAGTGAGGGAAGTTTCTCAATTGCTTCAGCTTTTACCTTATCAACTTTAATTCCCCATTTAGAAATCTTGTGACCTAAAACAATTCCTTCTTTAACAATCTTCTGGCCCAAAAAAATTCATTCTTTAACCATAAAATGATACTTCTCTCAATTCATGACCAAATTTACTGTTGGAGCAATCAGCCCTAGGATGGTCTGGAGTGACCATAGGTTTTGATGTTTGGGCAAAGGGTTTAAGTTAGGTTTACCCTTGTTTACTTATATGTGTATGTTGAGTGTGCAGGTTGTACAGGTTACACATATGGAATTGACTGGACGGCCTCGGTACGGTGAAGGATGGCATGGAGGCAAGCTGGAGGCTTGCGTGCGCATCCGAGGGACCTTGGTGAGCAGGGACGATGAGCTGATGGGCGCGGACTTCGAGGCATGCGTGAAGGATGGCATGGAGGCAAGCTGGAGGCTTGCGTGCATCCGAGAGACGGGAGCCGAAGATGAAGAGGGAGCGAAGGCAACAGTCGAGGCTGCGGAGGAGGAGTCAGTCAAGTCGTGAGGGTACGAGTGCAGTGTGATTGTACTCGGGAAATCATAGGGTTTGAGTGCAGAGTGGAATGTACTCAGGATGGGTAACCTTAGGTGGGTGAGTAGACCAGTCGACTGGCCTGGGGGCAGTCGACTGATGAAACTCACAGAAAGGTCTCAGCCCTGGGACCAGTCGACTGCCCTGGGGCCAGTCGACTGGTAGCGGCTGGTGAGTTGGCTAAAATTCGAACGTTGGGGATTACAACGGTCGAATTTAGCTGGCACCAGTCGACTGCCCTGGGCAGTCGACTGGTAGCGAGAAATCAACCTCGAGTCCTATTTAAAGAGGACGTCGTGGTGGCTGAGTTTCTTGACGAAACTTGTCTTGGTTAAAGGCAAGTTAGTAGTCTTTGGGCTCAAGGTTGTCAAAGGTGTTGTGGTGAGGTTTCTCCACCCACAAGGAGCGACGAGAGCTAGCCGGAGATTATCCGGGGAGTGATCCACCGACGGATTCTTGGATTAGTCACCCGCCCGGGGTGGATACCAAGTAAATAGGTTTGTTAGCAGTGATTTCTTCGTTATTATTGTTTATTATTATTGTTTCCGCTGCGCATACTAACAACGTAGGAAGAACAAGCCAAAGAAATGCTATTCACCCCCTTTAGCGTATGGAATTGGTCCTTACAATTGGTATCAGAGCGAAGGACCGCTCGTGATTGGACTAACTGCCAAGAAGGGCAAAAGCTAGAGGGAAGAACATAGAAGACAAATTCAGGGACGACATCTACACTCCGCCGGTCTACGACCATGGAGACTTCGGGTATTGGAAATCATGGGTGAAACATGGTTCGGGATGGAGTGGGATCTTCGGATCGCACTTGAAGAGCCTTTTGAAGTTCCAAAGGACAAGCACAGGAAGAAGCTTCGTCCTAGATATTGGACTTAAGAGCAACAAGAACAATTTCGGGCCAATAAGAAGGTAATGGGTATTTTGATTGATATTGTGCCTAACGAAATTTTGAGTTGTGTAGGGGCGTATCAAAATGCGTGTGAATTGTGGAGGAAGTTGAAAGAGTATCATGAGAAATCTACACAAGTCAAAATAGTGGAAGAATTAAAAGAAGTGGATTCGATGGTCCAAGAGAAGGAAAAAGGAGGAGAAGTGTCAACATCTTCAAGTGAGGTAGAGGAATTGAGTGAGGGATCGTCAACCTCATCAAGGGAAGAGGAAGTATCAAGTTTAAGAATTGAGGGGGAGGAGAGACCCTCAACTATACCGGATGAAGAGGAAGAATCTACATCATCCAAGGTTGAAGAAGTCAACCTAGCCTCCACCTCCGCTTCCACCAAAGCCAAGAGAAAAGAGCACATCACATGCTTTGGTTGCAACGAAAAGGGGCACTACAAGGACAAGTGCCCGAAAGGTAAGAAGGAGGTAAAATCTAAACCCGAGTCTATTCGATTTAAATCTAACGTGGGTTGTAGGATTGGAGGAGCCCAAGAAAAGAAAAAGAGGATTCGATGCTTCACGTGTGGTGAGCTAGGACACTACCACACCAAGTGTCCAAAGAGTGGAGAGCTCATGAAGATGGACCATTTGAGGAGATGGGAGAAAGAAGAAAGGAGGAAGCAAAGAAGTCCACATCAAGGAGGAACTTCAAGGGTAAGGGAGGTACTTCCTAACCCTAGAATAAAAAGCAATTTAAAGTCAAATTCCTTCTTGCATAGTAAAAATCATGTTAGTCATTCCTCCATGCATGCTGGTTTTGATGAAAGTTGCTTAATGGTGCATAACCATGGTTTTAGATATCATGATAGGACTAAGAATAACAAGGTAGGTCAAAATCTCAAGAAAAACATGCATCATCACAAACCTAGGACCCTTGTACCTAAAAATGATGGCATTAATCCCAAGAAGGGAAGGAATATGCCTAGAAAGGAGGGTAGGTCTAGGAATGTCCAAAACGGACATATGGACTCTAAGGTCAAAAATCTAGAAAGGGAAAATCAAGCTTTAAGGGAAAAGCTTGATAGGTTAGAGAAAACCCTAGAGAGATTCACTGTTGGATCTAAGGGTTTAGATATGGTGTTGGGTGGGTTAAACCGCACCAATGATAGATCGAGGTTGGGATACCGGTCTAAGAACTCCCATGCCAAGGGAAAGGAATATGCTACGGTAGCATATGATTATGGCATGAAGGGGGAGTCCAAAAATGACAAGGGGATGCCATTTAAATGGAAAAAGAAGGACTTAACTGAAGACGAGGTGTCTAAGGTTAAGAGTGTCAAGTTTGTAGGCCAAGAGTCACCGGTGGAACACCGATGTGGCCTAGTGATGGTTGAGTCACCTAGGGAGGTGGCTAGGTCTAAGAGCTCAAGGGGGTGCTCTAGGAGCCTTTGGGATATATGGTGAATGGACCTTGGGAGGGGATGCTCCTAGAGGTCTAGATGGACCATGGAGTGTGCCAAAAGAATTGGAGACGAACTTGAGTCTCAATTCTTGGGTTTTGGCACGGTGTTTTGGGTTTCATGCATGGAAATATGACTTTGGGGTCATATAGCATGAAGATTAGTTTTTGATGTGTAATTGCCATGTAAATCAATGCTAGGGATGCATTGTGGGTTGGCATGGGCAGAGACATCAAGGGGAAACCAAAACTAGGACTTTTGGTTAAGGTTTGAGTGAACCATTTTGCTAGTTTTTGGGTTTTGTGTCAAATTTGGGAATGGTGATAGATGCATTTTGGAATGTATTTTTCCCAAGTAGGTATGGGTACCACAAACCTCTCCACAAAATTTGGGAATTTTTGAAGATTTGTGGAATTTTTGGCGCATTTCTGAATTTCGTCAGAAATGCTGAAATTTTAGACTTTCAGAGTATCAGTCGACTGCCTGGGGGGCAGTCGACTGGTCAATACTGAGTTTTATATCAACAGCTAGTTGGGTGTCCAAATGATGTAAAACAAGTGTATGGAGGGCTAGTACACTATGTTTAGGATCATTGGGGATTAAAAGAACCGATAATTGGGTTATTATTGGGTTCTTTTTGATGTTAGGCAAAGGGGGAGAAGTGTTGGGTTTAAGTCGGGAAACCAAACACTCCTTTGCTAGGAACCCTAAGTTTAGGGGGAGCTAAGATTAAGGGGGAGCATAATTGCTCCATTCCTGACATAAGGGGAACCTGAGAGAGGTTCTTAAAAAGCCTTTGTAAGTCCAATGTAGGGGGAGCTTGGGAGAAGCTTTAAAAAGCCCGTGAAAAGTCCCAACTTGGAGGGTTAAGTGTGGGATGCCTTGGGATATGATCCATCTTTGCATTACATATGCATTATTTTTGCCATTGACTATTATTTTATTTTCCCTAACTTAAACGGATTGCCAAACATCAAAAAGGGGGAGATTGTTGGAGCAATCGGCCCTAAGATGGTCCGGAGTGACCATATGTTTTGATGTTTGGGCAAAGGGTTTAAGTTAGGTTTACCCTTGTTTACTTATATGTGTATGTTGAGTGTGCAGGTTGTACAGGTTACACATATGGACTTGACTGGACGACCTCGGTGTGGTAAAGGATGGCATGGAGGCAAGCTGGAGGCTTGCGTGCGCATCCGAGGGATCTTGGTGAGCAGGGACGATGAGCTGATGGGCGCGGACTTCGAGGCATGCGTGAAGGATGGCATGGAGGCAAGCTGGAGGCTTGCGTGCATCCGAGGGACGGGAGCCGAAGATGAAGAGGGCGCGAAGGCAACAGTCGAGGCTGCGGAGGAGGAGTCAGTCAAGTCGTGAGGGTACGAGTGCAGTGTGATTGTACTCGGGAAATCATAGGGTTTGAGTGCGGAGTGGAATGTACTCAGGATGGGTAACCTTAGATGGGTGAGTAGACCAGTCGACTGGCCTGGGGGCAGTCGACTGATGAAACTCACAGAAAGGTCTCAGCCCTGGGACCAGTCGACTGCCCTGGAGTAGCGGCTGGTGAGTTGGCTAAAATTCGAACGTTGGAGATTACAACGGTTGAATTTAGCTGGCACCAGTCGACTGCCCTGGGGGCAGTCGACTGGTAGCGAGAAATCAGCCCCGAGTCCTATTTAAAGAGGACGTCGTGGTGGCTGAGTTTCTTGACGAAACTTGTCTTGGTTAAAGGCAAGTTAGTAGTCTTTGGGCTTAAGGTTGTCAAAGGTGTTGTGGTGAGGTTTCTCCACCCACAAGGAGCGACGAGAGCTAGCCGGAGGTTATCCGGGGAGTAATCCACCGACAGATTCTTGGATTAGTCACCCGGCCGGGGTGGATACCAAGTAAATAGGTTTGTTAGCAGTGATTTCTTCGTTGTTATTGTTTATTATTATTGTTTCCGCTGCGCATACTAACAACGTAGGAAGAACAAGCTAAAGAAACACTATTCACCCCCCTCTAGCGTACGGAATCGATCCTTACATTTACCTCTTTGCATCTCCAAAGGGCTCTTGAAAGATTAGATAGGCATGTGCCAAAGTCAATTCCATATACCAAAAAAACATCCATAAAAATCTCCATTATATCTTTTATCAAGTCTGAAAAATAGCATTATACAACACTGAAAAGTAGAAGAAGCCTTATAAAGGCTAAAGTACATTATTTTATAAGCAAAAGTTCTATATGAGCATGTAAAAGTGGTTTTTTCTTGATCATGATGGTATATAGGAATTTGATAAAACCAAAAATATTCATCCAAGTAACAAAGATATGAGTGCTTGGTAAGCCTCTCAATCATTTGATCAATGAAGGGAAGAGAAAAATGATCCTTTCTAGTATCTTTGTTTAACTTTTGATAATCAATACATATTTGCCATCCGATAATTGTCTTAGTATGGATCAATTTATTGCTCTCATTTTGTTGTTTAATTGCAAGTGTATAGTATGTTGTTAATTAATAAAAATATCAATCAACAAAGACGGTTGATTAAGCACTAGTCAAGTCTATAAATTAAGTTAACTAGATAAATGAAGGTTGTATAAGAGCTAGTGAACTAGATAAAGATGCAAAAAGGTGGAACCGTCACCTTAGCAGCCCCTGGTCCCCGCCCCACAAGTGTCTAGAGGGGTAAATCATGATTTTACTGGTGGGGTAAGTCGCCTGGGGCAGAGAGGATTTAAGAAAGAAGACCAGGTTTTTACCCCATGTGCGACTGGCGACTCTCGAACTTGAGACCTCTAAGTCAACTAGATAAAGATGCAAAAAAAAGGTGGAACCGCCACCTTAGCGACCCCTTGGTCCCGACCCCACAAGTGTCCAGAGGCGGTAAATCATGGTTTTACTGGTGGGGTAAGGCGCTTGGGGTCGAGAGGATTTAAGCCAGCAGACCAGGTTTTTACCCCGTATACTACTGGCGACTCGAACCTGAGACCTCCGATATAAGCAGCTAGACATCTTATCAACCGAGTCAGCCCGTGGGGGCCAATCAACTAGATAAAGAGAAAGAATGGAAGAGAGAGAGAGCAAGAAGGCAAAGAGAGAGAATTTGGTTGGCGGGAAGATTTTAGCGTTTCAATTTCTCTCTCTTTGCCCCATGATGATGTACTAAAGTATTCCCCTATGGTTATTTAATATCTTAAGTAGAAGAGGTTACTAGAAAGTCTAGTTAAGCCACATAATAATAAATTTACTATTGTGTCAAAACTTTCCTTTATCGAAGTTAAATTTAATCGATAATTTTTTTTTAAAAGAATAGCAATTAAAATGTATATTAATAGTATTAAAATCACTTATAACTCATTACAAAATTAGTTTCTATTTTTAATATTTTATTATAAAATTTAACTTTATTTATTTAATTAAAAATTTACATAAATATAATTTTTTAATAAATTATACTTGAAAGTTTAAAATAAAATAATTTTTATTTTTTTAATTTTCTAATAAAGAACTGTGGTTTGGCAAAGATAAATTTATTGCTATGTGTAACCTAGTTGGTCACGATTTCCCACTGCATAAAGTATTTGTAGGTTTTTTTGTTTTTTTTTAAAAAACATTAAACGTTGTTTTAAAATTTTGCCATAAAGTATTTTATCTATTTATTGAAAAATAATCGGTGGAAATCCTTGTGTTGCTCCGAGGACAGCCCTTTTCCCATCGGAGACGTAGGCGGTTGCCGACTATAATTAGGGATTATTTGGTCGGCCGGTTGCCGACTATAATTAGGGATTATTTGGTCGGCGGGTTGCCGAGATGGGGAGCGAGGGAATCAGCTGCTCCGTTTCCACAGCCATCGATTCCTCCAACGTCGGTTTCAAGGTCTCTTCTCTTACCTTCTAATCCTCCGCCGTGCCCTCCTCCTCGTTTGTTTAGGGTTTCATGTGTTTCCTTTAGTCCTAACAGGATATCTCTGCTAATATCTGTAGTTGCTTAAAAAGTTTGGTTGGAATGAGGGAACTGGTCTTGGCGCCTCCGAGCAGGTGAGCGATTGCTTCTGATATACTCTGCTACCTATGAACTTGATCTCGCTAATGATCGTTTCTTGTATGAACCATTATCAATGTGTACGTCGATGGAACTGAAACTTCTTTGTGGGCTCTCCTATGCTTGTACATTAGTTTTTGTTTGATCACTTTATAATTGTTTAGAGTTATATCGTCTCAGCCCTTGTCGGTAAGAAACAATCGATTTAGTTGTGTCTTCTGCAACTCTTGTCTTGTTTTAAATGCTTATTGGTCCTCTAAGCTGTAACTTTCTCAAGACAAAAGGCATCCGGTGATGTATGTTTTTTTAAAAGTATAATAGGCTATGGTTGTTTCCAAGAAAAAGTTGTGGGACATCTTAAGAAATTATAATTATGAAACAATAGGTTAAAATCAGTTTGAAGATATTGAAATAATTTCTTAAAAGAAATTTTATGTTGGTACATTAACAATTATTTGAAATGATAGTTTTATCAGAACTCAAAGCAAACCGAAGCTTCACTAGATATTGCTCCATTGCCTTGGTGGAGTCAAGGTTGTAAAAATCGCTAGGCGGTAGTCGGGCGGAGGACTACCGCCTAGCGCCTAATCGGCGCCTAGGCGGCGTTAGGCGGCGCTAGGCGGCATTAGGCGGCACCACGGTGGGTAGAGATGGAAACAGGCCAGGCCAGGCCAGGCTTTCACCTTAACAGGCCAGGCCTGTATAATAGCAAGCAGGCCTGAGCCTGGCCTGTGGCCTGTTATAGGCTTTATTTTAGGCCTGAGCCTGGCCTGTTCAATAGCCTGTGGCCTGTTTACAAAGCCTATTCAATAATCTGATATAGATATTCTGATTTTGGATAAGAAAACATCAAAGATTTTAGATTAAGCTGATTTTTCAGAATTGCTCACAAATGTTTAATCAAATATTCAGCACTCTCTGTGTAGCATACAAATATATAATTGTTGTCAGATTTGAAGCAATGGTGCACTGATCTGGTGGTTAGGTGAGTGTGAATAGGTATTTGCTTACTCCGACATCCAGGGATCAAACCCTACCATCCCTACATTTATATTATATTTTGATATTTATTAATTTATAGAATACATATTTAACAGGCCCAGGCCGGCTTGTCAGGCTTTATAGGCTTTATATTGAGCCTGTGCCTGGCCTGATAAGCAAAACAGGCTTTCAAAATGGCCTGTTTATTATTTTAATTTTTAACAGGCCAGGCCATGCCAGGCCAAATACAGGCCAGGCCACAGACCCCTGACAGGCCGCCTGGCCTATTTCCATCCCTAACGGTGGGGTGCCGCCTAGCGCCTAGACGGAGCCTAGGCCGACTTTTACAACAATGGGTGGAGTAACACTTCTCTTTATTCAATTTTCTGGTTCTTGCTATCACTTTCAAATCTACAAATTTGAGATCCATATCTTAGCATCTAAAATCCAAAAAGCATTGTTAATTGAAGGGTTAACTTCAACAAAGATCGCTTACACATCTGATGGAATATTTCAACCCAGCTTAGTATTTTTAGAAAGGGAAAAAGCATGCAGTTGATTAATGTTCTCTTGACTGAATAAGACAAATATTACAATATATTGATACTTTAGAATAAAATGGCAACTCTCAAATTGAGTTTGATGTGAAATTGATTGCAAAAGCTAGTGATGATCCATCTCATTTGAGGAGCTTAAATTCTGTTGTGCATCTGAGGAGGTGCTTGGTATAAATTTGACAATGGGAATGGTAATGGGTTTGATTGAGGGGTTTATGGGTTTGGTGATAACCTAGTGGGGGGTGGGTTATGAAATCAAGGGTATCATATCCTTATTTTGATTCCGATTCCCGTATACCAAGCATCATCAATGGTAATGAAATAGATTTCATTCCCATTCCCATCTTCTAAACCCGCTTACCAAGCGCCCCCTGAGTGTTAAAAATAGCAATCTGGTTCATTCAAAGATTGTGAGCAGGAAATTATAAAATAGTAGAAAATTATTAATTTTACACATTAAAGTTGAAGATTTTCACATGTATTATAATTTTTTCTGCTTTACATTCTTATACATTTTTTTTGGCATTTTGTTATCTAGTATTCTATAATAATGCACATATTATTAATTTGCAATTAATTAAATTATGCCTTTATGTATGAGTTAATACCAAAGTTTGGAGTCTCATTCCAAGTTGGAATTTTGGTCTTGAGCTGGAATGAGATGTTCTATGTCATGTGTCAATGCTAGTGGTGTCTGAGCAAGTAAAAGAGAGAAGAGTGAACAATAGAGGAAAAATATGGTGTTGTTTGGGGAACCTTACTGAAGCATCATAGAAAATTTACCAATGCATTGATGTAGTTGTGAACAATGAACAATTGCCTCATTGTTGTTGTAAACAAGCGAAGTCCTTTGATGGCATCGCGAACGAGAGGAACCATTGATGTTGTCGCAGCTCACAAGTGAAACCTTCAATGTTGTTGTGGATTATAATTGTCTTCAGCATTGTTGCAAACCACAGCAAAGTCCTTAGTGTCATTCCAGACAATGAGCGAAATCCTTGGTCTTGCAACCACCCACTTGAGAGATAGTCAAGAAAGCCCTCTCTCTCATGGCAAGTGGTTGATGAAGTGAAGGTGCCATAGTCTCTGTTAGAGGCAATTTGTTTTAAGGGAAACAAATATATATCTCATTGACATCATGTAGAATTCTTTCAATGAGTGGACAAACCTCCTAATATGGAAAACAAATAACAATGTTTTAGCGGTAACTCATTATTCCTAAGTACTATATATAGATATAAAGAGATGGTAGTTATCAATGGAAGTTACAATCAACTTCCTTATTTTATGTCAATGTTCTAAAATTTGTTAGGCGCTAGTCGAGCGCCAGACCAGCGCCTAGGCGAGGCCTAGGCGCAGCTAGGCGAATTCCTTGGTATTAACATAATTATCAAAATAAATCACATATTATAACTCTACCATAAGAACATCAAGATAAAATTATGTGTAAAATAATTAAGATATAATTATATATAAAATATTAAGATGTTAAATATTTGGATTTTAAGAGTTAAATCATTGAAATCAATAAATAAAAAATATCAATAAGAAAAATAAAATTATCAAAATATAAATTTAATTTATATGAATTAATAACATTTTTAGAATTTTAAATATAAAATTATGAATATAAATATGATTTATATAATTAATAAGATTAATTAGATTTTTTTAATTTTAAATATAAAATTATTAGAATATAAAAAATATAATAAAATTTATAAAAAAATTTATTTTTGAATATATTTTTATATAATATTTTTAGATAATTTAATTAGGATTTTTAGAAGCATATTTGAATCATCCCTATTTATTTGAGGAAATGTTTAAATTAAATAAATATAAATAATAATAATCAAATTAAAAAAAAATAATGCCGCGACACCAGTGGCATCGCAACGCTGCCGGTGGCGCTGGACACTTCGTGGGACATGCCCGCTGTCGATAGCAACGTCCACGGAGACTTCCGAATCCTTAAATTTCTGCGGCGCCAAGCGTCACATAGGAATGCCTAGGCAGTTTTGCCGCATATGGGGATTTAGAGGCGGCCTGCAACCACCGAGCGCCTAGGCAGCCGTCTAGGATGTGTTTTAGAATATTGATGCATTGCAGTACAAGTGTTATGCTTTCTTGGTTCTTTTAGATTATTTATAAATGATGTTCTTATGTAGCACTATGTGCAGATGATGTGGCATGGAGATCGTATTAATACCCCCTCCTTCAAAAGAAGTCGTGTCCTCTAGGCGAAATAAGGGAAATTGCGTAACAAGCAAACATAATTCTCCCAACTGGCTTCTGCAAAAGGTCTATCGAGCCATTGGATTAAGAGATCCAAAGAGGGACGCCCACCTTCATTAATCCAACGATGATTTGGTACAGTGCCAGGTGTCAATAACATCTCCCATTCGGAATTGATAGGAAGCAATGGTGTGGGCAAAGTGTTATATTGTCCATAAGCGCAGCGTAGGAGAGAAACATGAAAAATTGGATGCACTTGGGAAGAATTTGGAAGAGCAAGCTCATATGCAACTAGTCCAACCTTTTTAGTGATAGCATACGACCCAAGGAATCGGGGTGACAACTTTTCATACTTGTGCTTGGCTAAGGAACGTTGTCTATTCAGTTGGAGACGTAAGAAAACCAAATCACAACCTGAAATTAGAGGTCTTGTCGTTTGGAATTGACATGTGACCTCATACGAGACTGAGCTTTGAGAAGATTGTCCTTCAATGTGCATAGCATTGCATAGCATCCCGTGTTATTAATTGATCTTCAAGATCAATATTATTTTTTTTTTTTTTTTTTTTTTTTTTTTTTTTTTTTTTTTTTTTTTTAATTGTTTTTCTAGAAAAAAAAAAAAAAAATTAAAAGATTTACAAAAGAAATAAAAAAAAACAACAAATTAGTTTCACCATGAATGTAAGATTGCAGATGCGGAGGATCTCTGCCGTAAACAATGCGAAAAGGAGAAGTGCTAGATGAACTATGAAATCCAGTATTATATGAATATTCTGCCCAAGATAAAAACTTGGACCAAGAATGAGAATGTTCACTAGCAAAACAGCATAGATAAGTTTCAAGGCAGCGGTTCGCAACTTCAGTTTATTCGTCAGTTTGTGGATGGTAAGCAGAACTCATACGTAGTTGAGTGTGACTAAGCTTGAACAATTCCTACCAAAAAACACTGAGAAAGACCACATCACTATCAGATACAATAGACTTAGGAATCCCATAGAGACGAACAATTTCCTTGCTGAATAGGTGAGCAACAGATTTGGCAATTAAGGGGTGAGATAATGAACAAAATGGGCATATTTACTCAATCTATCAACTACAACTAGAATAGTATCATAACCCCCTGACTTCGACAGATTAGTAATGAAGTCTAAAGAAATATCCTCCACAATTTGATTAGGTATGGGTTGCGGTTGTTGCAAACCTACGGGAGCTAAAGCTTGATATTTAGACCGTTGGCAAACTAAATAGTTTTGAATCCAGGTTTTAACATTATGCTTCATGTGTGGCCAATAAAAACTTTGCGATAAGTGATGTATAGTCTTTAGGTAGCCTCCATGACCAGCAGTGAGAGTGTCATGAAATTTAACCAATAATTTTTGCCGCAGTGAAGATTGCTCAGGGATGACAAGCTTGTTTTTGTAGTAGAGTAAGTGATCAATGACAGAAAAATCTGGATGTGTCTTTGTATCTGAGGAAATATCTGTTATTAGGGTATGTGTATAAGGATACTATAATAATGTCTGCTCTAGCTCCAAAAAATCCACAGGGAAAGGAATGACCATTGACAAGAAATCAGCATGTTGAGGTAGGCGAGATAGAACATCAACTCCTATATCTTCTGCACCTTTTTATTTGTAAATGATGGAGAAATCAAACGGCAACAATTTCAAGACAAATCACTGTTGTTCGTTTGTCATAAGATGTTGGCCGAGCAAAAACTTGAGACTACAATGATCAGAAGTGACAAAGAAATGTTGACCCAATAGGTAATGCTTCCATTTTTGTAATGTCAATACCAATGCCAATAACTCACGGTTGTAAGTAGCTTTGAATCTGTTTGAAAAAGATAAACCTTTGTTGAAATAAGAAATAGGATGCCCATGTTGGGAAAGAATGACCCCTATACCGTCTGATGATGCATCACTTTCAACAGTAAATGCTTCACCAAAATCAGGTAAATGAAGAACTGGAGCAAATGTAAGGGCATGTTTCAGTGTTTGAAATGTTGCAGTAGTTGTTGAATGTCATTTGAAGTTATTCTTCTTCGTGAGATCAATTAAACGTTTGGCAATTAGACCATAGTTCTTGATGAATCACCGGTAATCGGGGGCGCTAGGGGCGAGCGAATCGCCTTTTGCCACCTTGATGAATCGCCGGTAATAACTTGTGAGGCCAAGAAAGCCGCGTAGCTCCTTCACAGAATTTGGTAGAGGCCAATGATGGATAACTTGTAATTTATCTGAATCCATCTCTACACCTTTGCATGAGATAGTATGGCCAAGGAAGGATAGTTGTGGTTGATGGAATAGGCATTTGGATTTTTTAGCATAAAAGTGATTGTCCCGCAAAAGCTGGAAAGCAATGGACGGATGTTGCTGGTGTTGTTTAGCGTCAACACTATACACTAAGATGTCGTCAAAGAAAACCAAGATAAACTTACGTAGATAAGGCCGAAATAACTCATTCATTACTGCTTGAAATGTAGACGGAGCAATCATAAGGCCAAAGGGCATGACAATAAACTCGTAGTGTTCCAAATGAGTCTGGAATGCAGTTTTTAATATATCAGCAAGATGCATTTGGATCTGATGATAGCCAAAGCGCAAGTCGATCTTGGAAAAACTGGTGGCACCATGTAATTCATCCAATAATTCATCTATGTTGATGATTGGATATTTATCAGGGATAGTAATTTGATTAGGCACCTATAATCCATACTCATGTGCCAAGATTGATCTTTCTTATGCGCTAAATGTACGGGACTTGCAAACGGACTAGTAGTTGGCCATATAAATCCTAATTTCAATAATTCGGCCACTTGTGTTTCAATTTTCATTTTTTGAGAATGAGGATAGTGGTATGGTCTGAGGTTTGGTGTTGTAGCTAATGGTATTAACGGGATAGAATGTGAATGGTTTCTAAAGGGCGGAAGCGCCTTAGGTTCTTGAAACACAGCCTCAAATCAGCCTAAGAAGTAGTTGACTGGAGATGTTGTAACCAGCTGTTTGGTAGGAGTGTTGGCAGGTTGTGCTTTGGTTGTTGTAATCAGTTGCTTGATAGATTCTACAGTTGCTTCTTAGCCAAATATTGGAATGAAGCTTCTGAATGAGATGGTGTTGTTACCTCCTGAAGTTTGTATTATTTGCTTCTTACATGGAAAATCAAAAACATCTCATTCCAATTTGCTTGTACAGTATTTAAAGATGCTAACCATTGTATTCCCAATACGAGATCTGCGCCACCAACAGAGAAAGGATAGTAATCCTAGAGTATAGTCAACCCTGTAACTGCACTTCAACTACCTTACAAACTTTGTGGCAATGAATGATTTCGCCATTACCAATCTGCACACCAAATGTAGGTGTTGATTGTCCCAGCAATCGAAGGTCGTCGACTAACTTGTCAGAAATGAAATTGTGCATGGAACTATTGTCAATGAGGATCAACACTGGACGATCATAGAGAGTTCCTTGTACTTTCATTGTAGTGTGGGAAGAACACTACCGAGAATAGTATGAAAAGAGATTTCTGCCATGTCTTCCTCTTGTCCCTTTATTTCAGTTTCATCTGTTTCCTCTAACCTGATAACCCCTTCTTCCCATCTTCGTTATTAGCAATTTTTAATAATGAAAATGATGTTGGTTTGCAGCAATTTCCAGGACTAAATTTTTCATTACAACGGAAACAAAGGCCCTTGTCTCGGCATGCTTGTTTTTTTGCATCCCAGAATTTCGTTGGTGCAGCAATGTTTGAAAGATGAGTCGATGGGAAAGATCGATTAATGTTGAAGTTGGTATTTTGGTGTGAAATGTAATTGTTGTTTTGACCCTGTACTGCCACTGTAACACCCTTGAAAGTTTATTCAACTTTGATTTTCTTTCATATTCCAAGGCTAGACTCATTGCTTTATAAACACTCCGAGGTTTGTGGATGCGAACATCAGTTTTTATTTCCTCCTGTAATCCATTCAAGAAAACACCTAGGAGGCAATGTTCTGGCCAATGTCGAACACGAGCAGCCCCTTTAACAAATTCCTGGTGATATTCTTGAACACTGTGAGTCTGCAAAATACTACAAATATGCTCATCAGGATTCTGAAATTCGGACAGACCATAATTCTGAAATTCGGACGTACCATAATTCTCTTGTAAGGCTTGAACTAAATCTTTCCAATATACCAATGACTGCTCACTATTTATCCAGGTGAATAGATCTAATGCATCACCCTCTAAGTAGATGGCAGCCACATCTACTTTCAAGTCCTCAGGTGTTTGGTAATAACGAAAATATTTTTCAGCTTGAGAATCCAACCCCGAGCATCACCGCCGCAAACATTGGGAAATCAATTCTGCTGTGCTGTTTATGTGAAAAATTATGCTCCCAGGAATTGTCATATTTGTTAGTATGGATTGAATGTTGTTGATCATTATTCTTGCACTCATACCACCCATTGTAGGAATATGGGCTTGTGATTTGAGGACAGCCACATCAGTGGCTAACGCATCCAAACTATTAAGTTTGGAATTGATAGCAATAAGTTGTTGTATGATGGTCTTCGATATAGGCAGAGGAGAAGAATGTATAGGATCACCTGGAGTCGAAGTTGATTGAGTATTCACCATTGTGGCAGTGGATTTGGGCAAGGATTTTGATGGCTCTGATACCAAATTGTCAGAGACAATTTGTTTTAAGGAAAACAAATATATATCTCACTGTCATGTAGAATTCTTACAATACATTTGTCCTTATGGAGTGGACAAACCTCCTAATATGGAAAACAAATAACAATGTTTTAGCGATAGCTTCTTATTAGTTCTAAGTACTATATATAGATATAAATAGATGGTAGTTACCAATGGAAGTTACAACCAACTTCCTTATTTTATTCATTGCACTGCAAGTGTTATGCTTTCTTGGTTCTTCTATATAAATGATGTTCTTCTTATGTGGCACCATGGGCTGATGATGTGGCATGGAGATTGTATCAGTCTCATGTTTGTTTTGTGTGCTAGTCAACCAACAAAACAAGAAATTCACTTGTGCTGATTGACATAGAACGAAATTTCAATCCATGGTCAATATTGAATAATTTGTTAATAATAATTGTATGTATTTTCCATGTTGCATAGTTGCTGATGTATTCAATTATTCAATGTCGTATTGCTAGCACATTTGTTTCAAAACCTTGTTATAAACACTTATTATCAGTGTTTGTCAGCAGAAAAAATTGTTTAATACCCCCTTTTTTTCATGGCTTGCCTATTTTACTATTGATTTTCTTTTTTCTAGTATATTCTTAACAAAACATTATCTCTGAGACAGGGTATTTTGGAGCCCATCTCAGCATTTGTTAAGAAGAACAAGCGTGGTATAGGTGCAGATAAATTAAAGAAAAAGGTGGAAGTCCAGAAAGATTTTGAAGCTAAGGAAAAAATTAAGAGGGTAAGTACCTAAGTTATAGATTGCTGAGACTAAGTAATTTTAGTTTCCTTTATCCTCATCCTGAAAATTCAAGAACCTATTTTGGTTGCTAGTGTTGCGTGCTCATATCTCGGGGACTCCAAAAAAGCAACTTGAGTATAATTTGTTAGCAACAAATCTTTTATTCAACTTGTTAGAAAGTTGAATGCCAGTTTGAAGAAATGGTGATCAAGTTCTTTTATTCTATTACAGTGAAACAGGCACTATGCAGTTACTGTTAGTTTAATTTTGCTACCTTATTAGCAATTTATTCTTTGAAAATTTATTCCTTGAGTTTATATAGGTTCTTTTGTCCTGAATTTTTCTTGTCTGCTCATTTAATCGTGAAGAATACAGATATACAATTATCTTAATTTATGCTATGGTTAATCCATATGTTTTAGGACTTCCAATCTAATGCAATGAAAAAGAAAGTCTCCAAAAGAATTAAGAAGATGCATCAAGAAGAGGAACGGTTCAAAGAGAAGGAATTTGCACGAGCTTTCTTTCGGGAGTTCTGGCCAGACAATGTGTAGAATGTATTCGTCAAATCCGTGCTTAAAAAGGAGACAAGACAAGTAGCAGATAATGTGAAGTAGTATAGTAGTAGTTTTTTCTGTATAATTGCTGTGCTTGCCTTGTGGATCAATATCATCAACCTTGTTTGTTTAAATTCGAAAGCCCAATGTGTTATCGTATTGTAATGTATTTAGGTTTCTTTACATAGATCTACTGTGAATATAAATTTTAACTTTTAGGTAGCGAATGTTACATAGAGAGCTGAATACTAGTGTTTAATTGTTACGTGGCTTAGATACTAAATCAATTAAACATACTGTTTAGCTTAGTTAGCCTTTTAGGTAAAGTGTAATATAAATAGCTTAATCTTATTGTTTAATTGTTGCGTACTTAGTTCTTACATAGTCCGATCAATTTCATTGGCTTTGGAATTGGAGTGGCAATTTCTAAGAGCCAAAGCCTTTATTTTAAGGTTGGTCGATTTAGGATTTTTAGCAGGGTCGACCTAAGTTTTATGGGGAGTCATTGAAAGTTAATTGACCTAATTGTTTTTGCTAGGTTGATGTATATTAAAATGTTGAGACAGGTTAACTCTGTATTTCTTCCTTTTTTGTTTCGCCACGGGTTGACTTTAATTTTTTTTTTGTAGGGCTACTTAAGCTGAGCAAATATGACCATTGAGATTGAATTTTAAAAATATTTTATTGTTTCTTTTAATAACATTTTCACGAGAACATTTCTAATTCTTCTATACTTATATCAAACTGTAAAAAGATTAAAATGAGTTTGAAAGTTAGTGAAAGTTTCATCCTTGCATTTGGATGTTTCATCTCTTGGAAATATTTAGGTGAGAGGTGAGGAATTCTATATGGTTTGATATTGCTATCATTAATGAAAAACGAGTTTAGAATCTCATTGTTGGACTTAAATTTTTTTAGCTTACAATCTCATAGCTTTGGGTCAAGTTCTCTAGCTCGTGAGATCTTTTAAGGTGTTTGTTAATGGATTTTATAAAGGAGTGAACACCCAAGTGCTGAGGTCGAGTAGCAGTGACACTTCACACTATATTATGTGTTGGGATTATAGATGCGACTACAAGGGTGGTGGTTGTTGTGGTGAAAAGATGCGTTTATTTTTTAGTTGTTCAATCGTGCTCATCTCTATAATTTGTTAGTGAACAACTAAAATAAATACATAATTGTCAAACATATTCACAAACCCAATATAATCACAAGATATAATCACAACCGCACATCCCTCGTATCAATGCGCACTATCATCATCCACGTGATCCTATTAGTTGCGGCTTCTCATCCTCGACAGTCTCAACCTCCCAATGCTTCGGCCATACCCCAATGGTCGTCCATTAATCTTCACATGCAGCTTGGATCCAGCAGTAAAGAGAATGCATTTCCATTCCCCGTCCGGCATCCGCAGCCCTCTCTGCCGTCTCAGGATTCCAGCGGAGAAGCCAGTAGTTTGCCGGAGCTCCGGCTGAGCAGTAGCTCCACATCACAGTGGTTGTGCCCGGCTTGATGTCGGTGGCGATCAGATCTGAGCTGGGTGCCTCCGAGCACAATTCGTTGGTATGACTCCTCATCTACACCCGTTGAGGGAAGGATCACATTGGAGGGAGAAACATCAAACATCCCTTGCTTCTCAACAACCCCTTTTTGAATTTGGATTTTAATTTCAAACCTGCACAACTGCCACCCTTTTTTAATTTGAATCTCTCTCTCCCTAGTCCTCTGTTTGGGAGGAGGTGAGAGAATGAGAGGGAGAGGTAAACAGGAGAAGGAGAATTTTGAATCACGTTTGGGAGGGGAGTGAGCTAAGGAAAGGTAAGGAGGTAAGCTTTAACCTTCCTTACTCATGAAATAGAAGATTTTTTACACCTAATTTGGGGTGTAAGGAAGGATAACGAAGAGTAAGGGGAACCAAAAATAATATTATTCAAGTTTTATCCCTTCTCCATCGACTCCTCCTCCAATTTAAAAAAGTGAGGATAATTTATAATTTTATATATTTAACTTTCATTATCCTTCCTTTTCTCCCAAACAAGGTGACACACGTTATGTTGAACCTTTCCTCCCTCCCAAATAAGGAGAACATAGATACTTTATTTCCCCTCCCTTTCCCTTCCTTCCTCTCCATTCTCCTTCCATTAATGAATCCCTCACCCTATTCATAGGTGCCCTTAGAAACTGTGCCACCAAAGCTTCGCCAGAGATCCGCTCAAAGACTCCCTGTTCGGACCATAGGAAATCCCATAGCAACGATGCAAAGACTCCATCTCTCTCTCTGTTAACCATGGTCGGAGCCCAATGTAGTTCTGTGGCCAACACCTGAGATCTGATCTCGCCTTCTTTTCTCCTCCCCAGCCGCTCAATGTTGTAGGATCTGATGCACATGAGAGGGGGAAGGGGGGTGAATCACGTATATTTTAAAAATTCATCTTTTCGAAAATTAGTGCGCAATAGAAAATAAAGCAAAGTACGAAAAGAGGCAAACACAGAAACATCAAGATTTACTTGATTCAGAGCCTTCGACGACTCCTACTCCATGGCCTAGGTCCTTCGAACTTTTTCAATGGGCAATCTACTAAATCTCTCTATCAAAAAATCTCCGGTAGAATAGTTGAGTACAAAGATAAACTAGAAAGTGTAACAACCTACACTTCTCTATTTGCAATAATGAAATTTAAAGCAAAAATAAAACTTCGTTACTCAACGCTAGAAGTTGACTTTGATGAGCTCATGTGTTGGAGTAGGTTTACTTGCAGCGATTGAGCATAGTAGAGTCACAGTAGCATGAGGACGCAATAACAGATTGATTGCAATAGCTCGAATAGAAGTTGTATTAGAACAACTGACTGAAAGCTCCTTACCAAGGGCATTGAGGGCGCCCTAGTTGGGAACTAGGGTGCCTTAGATCCCTAAATATGATCTAAAGGTAAGTTGTTGTAGCTTATCCGACTGAGGGTGCCTCTATCATCACCTGAGGCACCTCCGACTGAGGGTGCCTCTAGAAACCTAACCCAGGTAAACCTAGAGTAATCATCAACTATAACTAGGTAGTACCGGTTTTCGCTTAGTGACTTGGCTCCATGTGAATCAAATAGGTCAAGGTGCAGGAGCTCAAGTGTGGTTTGAGTTAGATTAGATTGAATTAGTTTGTGATTTGACCTAGTTTGTTTACCTTGATTACATGATTCACATATTAAGTTTTCATGATTTTTAATTTTAGGGATACCTTTAATTAGGCCAAGTTGGGTGATTTTCGAAATTATTTTCAAATTTGTGTGACCTAATCTCCTATGCCAGAGGTTTGATTGTTCTAACTGAGTTAACATGCATTTAGGTACTAGTGGTAGGTTTATAGTGTAAACATTATTTTTCCTAGTGCCCTTAAGCATGATTTCTGAGTCTTGCAGGTTTCTAATTAGGCAGTTAGAATTGGTAAAGGCAACTACATAACCAGTATCACACAATTGACTTATGCTAAGCAAGTAAAATTTAAAATTTTCAACCAAAAGAACTTTCTTAATAACAAAGTCAGATTTAAGTTCAATATTACCTGACCCAATGACCTTGAGTATAGCATTGTTGCCAAATGCTACTGAGCCTATGTTTTTAAACTTGAGTTTGGTGAATTTCAATTTATCCCCAGTCATGTGTCTGGAGCAACCGCTATCCAATATCCATTGGTCCAAATCTTTATGTTCCTACACATAAAGAGTTTTATTGATTTGGATCCAATTAGAATCAGGAATAGCTTAAATTGATTTTCACAGCCTAGTCTGTCTCACCCAAATCTAGTGTTATCAATCACGTTTGCCTTATGGGTTTTGTGAGATAGGTTTTGGTAGATAGTATTTTGAAAAATTATGATTTATTTTAAAAAAGAATTGAATTAAATTTGAAAACAGTTGATTTTGAGTTAAAAAAAATGTTTGAATATATAATTAACTGAAAATTTGTGTTAGATTCAAATTTTATAAAGAATAATTTGAATTTGAATTTCAAAAATTGGCTTCCAGGTCTTGGCGAGGCACTAGACCTTCTTTGGCCGTAGCCTTATTGGATCATCAACCCTTTCCTTGACAAAGCCTTTTAATGAAATTTCATTTTCAAAATTATTTTTTTGAAAAATTCTGGTCTAACTAGTTTGGGTCTTGGATCGGTAGCTTCGGCTAGTTTCACCAGTCTAAAGAGACCAAGTAGAGTATACTTGACCTTATTAGAATTGGCTTCCCTAACATACTATCATCTCACCGTCACCCAATACTATGTTGTTCAAATTTCAATTAATTGATTGAGTCCTTATTCTAACCATTCCTAAGTCTAAGCATGGTAAATTGCAGGAATTAAATAAACAATCAATCATACAATTTGCAAAAAAAAATTAAATTTTATCTAACAATAAATATTATTTTTAATTTGGCTCCCCCTGGACTAAAGCCACGATAATGGTTTGGCAAGATGTGAATCTTGTCCTTAGGGATCCAATACTGATTTGATCTAGTTTGTTTGTTCAAGCACAGTTTGGGTACCCATGCCTGAATTTTAGGTCTGGACTGGTTCAGTACAGCATAGTAGAATCTTTGTCTAGATTTGGTTCTATAGCCCAATCCGGATCGATTTAGAACCGACTTCTGTTTTCCAAGAATCATGTCAAGACCCTTGGAACCAGAAGTGAAACGTTCTAAGGCAACTCTAAGATCCTTAACTTGAGTTTTCAAGAAAGAGTTCTCTGTTTCAAGTTTTTCAACTTGAGCAGAGGTTCCTTCTTGAACCTTCTCAGTTAAGGGTTCAGAGTCTGCTCTCTCTTTCAGGAGTTTTACTTCCTGTCTGAGAGACTCGACTCGGATTTTGGCTTTTGTCAAATCTCGAGAAAGATAAGAAATTAATTTGCATAATTGCATTCTAGAAAAACCACTTACAGTTATTTTGCCATTTTCTGAAAAAGTGAGTTTGCCGTCATCCGGCTCCGAATCTGACTCGGTCTCGATTTCTTCTGAGGCGGTTAGTGCGAGCAAGTTCGACTGTGGGACCTCTTCTTCTTCTTCAGAAGAGGACTCGTCCCACGTTGCCTGAAGTGCCTTCTTCTTTCTTGTCTTCTTTGTTTCTTTCAGGTTGGGGCATTCAGTCTTGTAGTGGCCCTTATTCTTGCACTCGTAACAGGTCATGTTGGGTTTATTCTTTTCATTTGAGGGTTCAGCTAGTTCTTCCTTTCTTCGGCTGGCTCTTCTTCTGTTGGTCTGGTTTTTTTAGCTCTTTGTAGTAGTCCTGGGCTAGACGAACCAACTTAGGCCGATTTCCCTTGCTGTCTTCTGAGTCTGAATCTGAATCAGACTCGGGTGCAGGTTGAGGCTTCTTCTTGATTGTCTTTCCAGCTTTACCTGCAACAAAGGCAATGCCTTTCTCGGCCAGATTGCAGTTAGTCTGTTCATGTAATTCGAGTTTAGAAAAAAGTTCATCTAACTTGATTTTGGAAAGATCCCTAGAAACTTTGTAAGCATCTACCATAGATGCCCACAAGGTGTTTCTTGGGAAAGCATTAAGGGCGTACCTTATTAGGTCACGGTTTTCTACCTTGTGACCAATGGTGTGTAGACCGTTCATCAGCTCCTGAATTCTGGTGTGGAGCTGAGCTGCTGCTTCGCCTTCGTTCATCTTGATGGTGTACAGCTTGTTCAGCAGAAGGTCCCTCTTGCTGATTCGGGTGTCAGAGGTTCCTTCGTGTAGTTCGATCAACTTACTCCAGAGTTCTTTGGCGCTGTTGAATGGACCCACCCGGTTCAGCTCCTCTTTTGTTAGGCCGCATTGGAGTGTTTGGGTCACTTTGGCATCGGTTTCAATTTTCTTTTTGAGTGTAGCGTCCCATTCAGTGTAAGATTGATCTTGGAACATCTGGTTGATGAGGTAATCCAGTCATATGGATTTATTCAAAGTCCGGATGAGTCTTGTGTATACATGAGATGTGACGGAAATAAAGTGGCATGTCTTGTACTATACGTAGATGATATTTTGCTCATTGGCAACAATGTCAATGTTTTGTCAGATGTAAGGGTATGGTTGTCCAAACAGTTTGATATGAAGGACTTGGGAGAAGTAGGGCACATCCTTGGGATCAAGGTTATAAGGATCACAAGAAAAAGATGTTGTGCTTATCTCAAGCTTCATACATAGAAACTGTCCTAGCTCGTTTTAGCATGCAGAACTCCAAGAAAGGTTTTCTACCTTTTCGGCATGGAGTACCTCTATCTAAGGAGATGTGTCCAAAAACATCAAAGGAGATAGAGGAGATGAAGGTGATTCCTTATGCTTCGGCTGTGGGAAGCCTCATGTATGCTATACTATGTATGAGACTGGATATCTGTTTTGTCATGGGCATGGTTAGCAAATATTAGAGTAATCCAGGACAGGGACATTGGACTGTGGTAAAGTATATATTGAAGTACCTGAGAAGGACTAGGGATTATATGCTAGTTTACTAAGCAGATCAATTACTCCCTGTGGGTTACACGAATTCTGATTTTCAATCAGATAGGGATAAAAAGTAAGTCTACCTCGGGGTTTTTGGTTACTTTAGGAGGTGGAGCCATAGTATGGATGAGTGTCAAGCAGAAATGCGTGGCGGACTCCACCATGGAAGCTGAGTATGTGGCAGTGATAAGTACCATTTTATTGATTATTTTAGTTGCTAAAAACATGTTTGACCCATGTTTTACTTGCTTAATGGTGAATTTACCCTAGGTTTTAGGATTTTCTCTTATTCTTAATTACAAATTTGCACATATTTGGATTATTTGACCACTAATTTTTTGATCTATTTTTGTAGGCATGAAAGGATCCTGGACCTAGGGCATACTGGGTCAAATTTGAGTCGGAAGTGGACCCGGATCGAGTTATCAAGCTTCGGATTAATCCGGGCCGTCCGATTCAAAAGCGGCTAGATCTGAGCCATCCGAGACCATCTGAAGCAATCCGAGCTAGGGTTAGGGTCGATCAAGCACTCTGATCAAGATCTGAAGGTTTCATCCCAATCAGAGTTCATTCAACCGTTGGATCAAGCTCGGAGGGCTCTAGATCATCCATTCAAAGATTAGGTTGATCTGGACCATCCGTTGCACATCTGGAGGATCCGAACTACCACGAGGCAGATCCTGACCTCTGATCATCATCATCAAAGTTTGGATTAAATCAGAGCAAGATCAGCCGTTGGATTCATCCAATCAATCTGGACCGTCCATTCTATGTATTTAATCAAAACTCCACAGCTTCGCTTGTCGCGTCTCCGCCGCCAGTTTCTTCTTCTTCGTGTTCTTAGCTTTCTTCGCTGTTCTTCAATCCAAGGGGCGCGACCACCCTTTTCTTCATTAGATCAAGTTCGAGGTCACTAGGGAGAGTAATTTGTAGAGGTTTCAGCTCGGAATTGGGCAAGAACAGGGCTGAGTGAGGGTTTCCTCAGCTTTGCATTTGATAGCTTCGATTTCGGTTTTGTCAAGTTCTTTATCAATCCAAGCTATTCAGAGAGGTTCCCTGGAGTGTTTGGATCATTCCCGCACCTTCATTTCAATCAGACAAGGCTGAATTGAAGAAATCGATTGGGTTTTCCCTCTTGAACAGAGTTTGAGCTGAAATGGATCGCAGATTCAGTTCCCCAGTGAATTACTGAGCTTACGGGTTCGAGGCCAGCCCTTGCGTGACGAACAAGGAGATCTTGAGCTAATGGAGTGATTGGGGTTTAGATTTATTATTGCATTTTTGATTTGTAGCTGTAAATTCAATTTCTGCCGTAGTTTCATTTCTGAATTTATTCCAGCTGCTGTAATTTTCTTGTATGGATCGTTTCTTTCTCAATTGGAGGCTCATCCTTGAGTGACAGCAAGGATTTCGTGAGCTGAGATGAGAGATTGAGGCTTTGCTTAGTTAAATTCCATTGCAATTAGCTGTAACTTCATTTCTGTCATTTCATGTCTGTTTTTGAAACTTTGTATTAGCTGTAGCTTTCTTGTCTGAATTGTTCCTTCGTAATTAGGTTTTGATTCTTCAAGGTCAGTAGCTAGATAACTCGGTTACTTAACACTTCACTTGAATTCAGCTGTTTTTGCAATTTAATTGCTGCGTATCAGTCCCTTATTTGTATCGAGTTAGTTTAAGTTTTATTTTCTAAATTGATCTTGTAGTTGGTTGCATCTCAAAAGACCTCAGAATCAATTTACGCGGTTGGTTTCAACAGAATCAGCTGCGTATTCAGTGTCCAATTTCAGCAAGTTTCAGCTTTTAGTTTCTGCAAGTGTTTAGTTACAGTTCTGAATTCGTGTCAAGAATACTCTAGTGCTTCTTTATCCTTCCTGATCATTAGATACATGATCTTGAATTCTGATGGTCCTGATTGTTTCTGCCATTGGTCGATTCTAAATTGCAGCATTTTCAGTTTTCAGTTTCTGCGCAACCTCATTTCTGAAACTCAGATTTATTTTCCCTGCGTTACAGCTGTTAATTCCTGTCTTTGTCTCAAATAACAATTCAACTTGGAGTTGTACCATGTTAAACTCAATTCTAAGTGAACTCTCGCACTTGGTGTCAGCTCCATTCGCAATTAGTTTGTTTCAGTTTTGAGATGTTCATTTCTGCACATATATTGTATCTGAACTCAGCTTCATTTCCTGCCTTTTGGTTGCTTCGGGATTGTAGTTCCTTCATGCGTATCAAGTGGTAGACCTGTTTTTGTATCGAGTAGTGATTCGGCACTGATTGGTACCAAGTTAAGTCTTCTGAAATTCCTGCACTTGATCTCAGTTTCCAATTGCAATTGGCTGATCCCAAATCCCTTCATTCATTTCTGCCGTTGGTCATTTCTGAACATTACAGCTAGCTTAAATTCCAATTGGTTTACATCAGTTTATAGTGTTTCATTCAGAATTAATTGCAGTACATCAGTTTTCTCTCCTTTGCGTGCCAAGTGATGAAATTTTGCAACTTTGTATCAAGAGGCAGTTTAGGCATTGTTTATCTCGTTTTGGTATCAAGTTTGTAAATGGCTTGCACCTTGTATCAAGTAGAGTCTTGGCAATGATTGTGTACTACTTTGGTTAAAGATTGAATTGCATTTAATTCGTTTGGAGTAGTAATTTCTGAAGAAGATCTTTGCATTAGTGCTAGTCGAAATCAGATTTGATTAGATAACATCTTGAATTCCAAATTTGACAAGGTTGCATCAGTTGGATAAATTGTCAATTGGTTGAATCATTAAATGCCATCACTTTGTTTAGTCATGAGTTAAGTTTCCTTAATTTCCTTGCAATTTCTTGTCCAATTGAATCCAAACTCAGATTTTATTTGAAACCCAAAAATATCAACGACACATAAATACAAGTTCGAATCACACAACATCAACTAGTCCCGAGGAAAAATACGACCTGTGGCCCCTTTACTACGTTTTCATATTTTGATTGCAAAAAGGGTTTCCAGCTTTTTATAAATATTCTAAATTCTGATGAACCCACATTCGTGACAACTTAACCCAGCCTATTTTGGGCTCATCAGGCAGCCTCTGAGACGGTTGTATGGCTCAGGAACTTCTTGATGGATTTGGATGTCATTCCTGGTTTGCCCAGAGTTATCACAATTTATTGTGATAACAGTTGCAGTTGTAAACTCAAAGCAACCACGAGCCCATAAGGCGAGCAAACACAGCGCAAGTACCACCTGATACGATAAATGGTAAAGTGAGGAGAAGTTGTTGTCGCCAAGATTGCATCAGAAGACAACCTGACAGATCCTTTCACTAAGGCCCTTCAAGCGAGAGCTTTCGATAGACATGTGGAGGGTATGAGAGTCAGATGTATGGCATTGTGATGGCAGTATAGTCTTTTAGTATAAGTGGGAGATTGTTAGGACGTATACTAAAAGTCTAGCTTTTGTATTGACATCTATATTTTGGAATGAGAATCACATGATCATTGTTTGCATTTATACATGTTGTTGTCTAATACTTTACATTGTAGATAACATGATATGTGGTGTCATATATAAGATCATTTTATTAGCCCCTTGTAGAGTATAAGTAGAGGCTCACAACCCAGATGGTTTTGGATAAACCATTTGCATGGTTATAGTGTAATTTGATATTGGTTTATCCTGACCATAAAATTACACTAGTACACATTGTGTGTATTGAGAAGGACCGATGTAAAGGTGATTCAATTTATACTGACAATATATTGAATCAAACCTCAAATATTATAGAGTAAATGCTCTTAATCCCGATATAATAACGGGCACATGTAATTAATATATATATTTTTGATTACGAGTGGGCGAGATTTATGTATTAAATCAATAGGCCCGGTAAATTGGGAAATAATATTATTTACATGGTGTGTCGTTGATTATAGAAGGACACCATGTCCTAGTGAGTCAGGTTGATGATGTCCCCTTGAGAAGCTCATAAAGCTCATCATGTTAAATCCTACAGGTGAACTTGGTCCGACATGATGATAAGGTTGAGTGGTACTACGCATGGAGGTAGATATTAATTAATTAAATTGTCAGTCATTTAATTAATTAATGGACATTCGATATCTTAAACACGGGGAGTTTTTGTACACATCATAGGTGGAGCTCATATTTAAATATGGGGGTTGGTGAGGTAATTCAATGGTGATCCTTTAGTGGATTGGATCATCATTAATGGTTCGGACTTTGATCCATTAGGTGGCCAAGACCCAACTCCTCCTCATGGTCCCTATTGTAGCCTATATATACCTCATGTGTCATGAGACCAAGGGAGACCAAGTAACCCATAACCTAATTATCTCGTTCACACAATCTCTCTCTCTCTCCTAGGGTTGGCCGGTGGTTTAGAGGAGAAGGAAGGAAGTAGGGCAAGAGGAGAGGAAGAATTGAATTCATCCTCTTCACTTCATCTTCTTTTCTCCTTCTTTAAGTGCTCGGCATCAACTGGTCAAGGAGGGAGAGGGAGTGGCCGACGGTGATCCAAGGCTTGGTGACCGGCGGCGCAACCAAGAGGAGGGAGATGGATGGTTAGGTATTGGGTTTATCCTTCATCTTCTTCTATTTCCTTCTTTCCTTTGGCCGACACTTCCATGAAGGCGGAAGAAGGTTGGCGGCGCAAGGAGGATGAAGGGAGGTGGCAGGCGATGCACTCCTTGGTGGGGTGTTGGCCGATGCAAGGATGAAGTAGGAAGAAGAAGTTAGGGTTAAGGACTTCTCTCTTTTTTCTCTTTTTCTTCCTCTTCTTCTTCATCCTTCATTCTCCTTGGTCGGTGCTACATCTTGTGGTGGCCGGCGGTGCAAAGAGATTGGTGGCTGGCGGTGCAAAGAAGGAGTTTTCTCCCCTTGGTGGTCGACGGCAATAATGGAGAAGATTTGGGTTTTGGCGCAAGGAAGAGGGAAGGAAAAGGAGGTTTTGCTTTGGTCTTGGTGACTTCGGTTCTTGGAAGATCGTCGCCCACTCGACGCCCAAGAAGAGGTTGGGTCATACAATAGAAGATCGTGTGGTAAACAAGAGGTATAACCTTTTGTTTTGGTTAATTTCCTTTGATCTTGTTTAATTAATTACATGGTTAATTTTTGTTTAATTAATTATGATAATTAATTATCTTGGACTCCGATGATAAACACAAAAACCGATGATCCACTCATCATCTATTCCGCGACTAATCGGTTGGACGAGTTTGATTGCTAGAACAACATGTTTGTTCAAGCGATCGCTCGAATCGGTTAGCACGATGATGAGTCGGTCGTTTGGAAAATTGTTCTCCATTCGGATTGAAGAAATTTTAATCCGGGGGCATGGAGAGGTTTCCCATACGCGACCAGGAATTAACCCAACAACAGGCGCCCAATAGGTTATTCTTAGCCATTTGCAAACTTGCTCTTTAGATAACCATCAAGCCACGTGTCAGGTGCCCAAGAGAACTTAGGCACCCTATAAGTGTCACGTCAACAAATGGATAACTCTTTCCAAGGCAATAAAGAGACCCCTAGAGCTCAATTTCATTTCATCCATTCAGTACAAGCATTAGCAAATGAGTTCTGTGTAATCTTTCTTTCTTTTTCTGAGCTTTCCATGTATAAGAGGCTTCTCCGCCCGAAGGAGTTTTATTCAGGAGAATCGAGCCACATTTCGCCTTGGATTAGCAACCTCCTCGGTTGCAAACCAAGTAAAATTCGATTGCCTCTTTTTTTACAATTTGCTCAATTTATTTTATGTTATTTATTTCTGTTTGATCTAACTACCATCTTTGTTTAAAGATAAATAAAAGATTTGAGTTGTTTTTTTTCAGGGGCTATTCACCCCCCCTCTTGCCGACCTTCAATCACCATCAATTTGCATCAGAGCAAGGACGCTCGAGAAGGACTAACCGTCGTCTAAAGCAACTACAAAATAGTGGGACTAATCATCTACCCGCCAAAATTTGAGGGGAAGTTCGCGAGTTGGAAGCGAAAGATGCATGTTTTCTTTAAAACTGATTTTGATTTAATTTTAATAATGAAAAATAGTTTTGTAGCTCCCAAGGACGCCGATAACAAACCCAAAGATGAAAGCCAGTGGACTAAGAAAGAACAGGCTGACTTTATGGCGAATGGAAAAGCAAAATACCATCTGTTGACCGTACTCCCTGCACAAGAAGTCAATTAAATCAGGAACTACCGATCGACAAAGGAACTTTGGGAAAAGTTCCTTGAACTCCATGAAGTTACCTCCGAAGCCAAATTAGCAAAAAGAGATCTGCTTCAGAATCAACCTGTTGGATTCATGTCGTGCGCATGGGAATCCTCTCCATGTCCCCGGATTACAATTTTATTAATTAAAACAAATCCGGATGTAGATGAATTATCCAAGCGACCGTTTCATCATCGTACTAATTGATATGAGTGATCGCTTGAACAAATTTATTGTTCAAACTTATTGTTCAAGCAATCTAACTCGTCTAAATAATTAGCCACGGAATAGACGATGAATAGATCGCCAGTTTTTGTGTTTGTCTTTGGGGTCGATGACAATAATTAACATAGAATAATTAAACAAGAACAAAAGGAACCAAACAAGAAGTATACCTCTTGTTTACCTCATGATCTTCTATCGAATGTCCTACCCTCTTCTTGGACGTCATGTGGGCGACAATCTTCCAAGAAATGAAGTCACCAAGGCACCTTCTTACTCTCTTTTTGCTTGTGCCAAACCCTAAGGAGAAGACCTCCTTGTGTTGGCCATAAACCCTAGCCAATCCTTCACTTGCCGCCGGCCAACTTGTTTCTTCAAAGGAGCGTAAGCCACCAAAGGAAAGAAAGAGAGAAGAAGAGGAAGAAGAAGAGAAAAGGTTCTCTTCCTCACAAAAACCCTAGCTGTGAACTCCAATCCTCCTCCTTGCTGCCGGCCACCTTCACATTCACCTTCTTTGCGCCACCACCTTCCCTTTGAATTTGCGCCGCCGGCCAAAGGAAGAACAAGGCCTCCCTTTGCTTGACCTAACTGCACGCCTAAGGGAAGAGGAAGAAGAAGAGAAGGTGAAGGAAGACCACCTTCTTCCACCTTGTTGCCGCCGACCAAGTTGGTTGCACCGCAAGCCTAGGAGAGAGAAGGAGAGGATGACAGGAGATTAGGGTTAATTGTGATTGTTTTCTCTTGGTCTCATGACTCATGAGGTATATATAGGCTATAATAGGGACCATGAGGAGGAGTTGGGTCTTGGCCTCCTAATGGATTTAATGATAATTCAATCCACTAAAGGATTATCATTGCACTACCTCACCAACTCCCATAAATAAATATGGGCACCACATATTATGTGTATAAAATCTCCCTGTGTTTAAGATCTCACATATCCATCAATTAATTAAATTACTGACAATTTAATTAATTAATATCTAACTTTTTGAGTAGTACCACTCAACCTTATCATCATATCAGACCAAGTTAACCTGCAGAATTTAACATGATGAGCTTTATGAGCTCCTCAAGGGGACATCATCATCTTAACGCATTAGGACACAGTTTCCTTCTATAATCAATGACACACCATGTAAATAATATTATTTCTCAATTTACCGGACCTATTGATTTAACAAATAAATCTTGCCCACTAGCAAATCAAAGAAATAGATATTAAGTACATGTGCCCGTTATTATATCGGGATTAAGAGCATGCACACCATAATATCTGAGGTCTGATTCGATTATAAAGTTAGTATACATCGAATCACCTTTATGTCGGTCCTGCTCAATACACACAAAGTGTACTAGTGTAATTCTATGATCAAGATAGACCAATACTAAATTATACTATAACTATGCTAATGGTTTGTCCAAAACCATCTTGGTTGTGAGCCTCTACTTATACTCTACAAGGAACTAACAATATGATCTTTTGTGTGGCACCACACATCATGTTATCTACAATGTAAAGTATTAGACAATATGCACACATATAATAAAAATAAAATGCAAACAATGATCATGTGATTCTCATTCCAAAATGTAGATGTTCATACAAAAGCTAGGCTTTTAATATACATCCTAACAATCTCTCACTTATACTAAAAGACTATGCTGCCATCAAACTGCCATACATCTGACTCCCATTCCCTCCACATGCTTATCAAAAGCTCTCGCTGGAAGGGCCTTAGTGAAAGGATCCGTCAGGTTGTCCTCTGATGCAATCTTGACGACAACAACTTCTCACTTTACGATCTCTCGTATCAGGTGATACTTGTTGTAACGCCCCAAATTTTCTGCTCTAGCGCGGTAATAATGGAATATATGGCCAAGAATAATATTATGAATTTAGTGGGAAAAGTTGTGAATAAAGAAATGTTAGGCATTATCTTGACAAGTAGTGGATGTGTGATAATTATGCTTAGGTATTATATTTAATGTTATGCTTAAGTATCCTGGACATGTATGAATGAATAATGATATGCATATGCATGAGTATGAATTAAATAAGTAGCATTCTCTAGATGGGCATTGGTTATGCGGGCTTGGAAAAAAATAATAAAAGGAAGAGAAAGCAAAAAGAAGAGGAGGTGCCAAGGATTGAACCTTGGACCTCAAAGAAAAGCCAAGCCTTAAGAATGCATATGTAACCAATTCACCCAGCAGGGGAGTGCTATTAGGAGGAGATGGGAAATCATAGATGAATAGAAGATAAGTGAAGAGACACATGAAAATGAAGAGGCACCATTAAAAGAGGGGGTTACCTTTTCACTCCCTATAAAAGAGCATGGGGAGAGAAATGCCCAAGGCATTTTCGGCCACAAGCCCTCCCCTCTCTTCTCACCAAGCCTTCCCTCTTCTTCCTCTCCCTCATCAAGACCTAGGGTCTCCTTGCAGCCCAAAACCGAGCCCCACAAACCGGAAGAAGAAAAGGAGAAGAACAAGAGGAGTACCAAGCCTAAGAGCCCTTTCTTCTCCAATATCTAGAACACCATTTTGAATTTTTTTAGCGCAAGAGGTAAGACTCCCTCACCTGCAACATAATAGCCTTGAATGTGTATTTATGATCCCTTATGTTTGCTTGTGATATTGTGTGGAAAAAATGGAAGAAAAGCCATGTTGTATGTTACGGTCAAGGAAGGTTTTCTCCTCTTTTGTTATGTTTAAGTTTAGATGATGATTCTACATGCTTATTAATACCTTCTTATAGTAGATGAATGATGAATACATGATGTTTGAGTGCCTTCCATGATGTAAAGGACTTAGAACCTCTCGGCCAAGTGGTGGAGATGGGTAGATGCATGTGTATGGACTAGGGGTTGATTCTATGTGAATTTTCCCTTGCTTATGTAATGTTTTATGTCAAGAAAATTGTGGAATCTATGCCTTATTAAATCTGTGAGTTTCGTCCAACAACTAGGTAGAGGGCTAAAATAGGTCCAAACTACAAATCGTGTACCTAAACTAAGGTTTAGTGAAGTCTAGACTACCCTTGTACTTGTAAATGATCTCTTATGCAATTGTTTCCATGTTACATGAATTTTTATGCTATAATACCCTAACTATGAATTTCGGCCAGCAACTAAATTGAGGGCTAAAATAGGTCCAAACTACAATCATGTGCCTAAACTAATGATTAGTGAAGTTTAGAGTACCCTTGCACTTGTAAATGATCTCTTGTGTGAAGTGTGCACTTGAAAGCTAAAACCAATGTTTTGCCTTGATTAAGACAAATATGTTACATGAATTATGTGTTGATAAGACTAGCATGATGTTTGCTTCACTTGCATGTTTTTAAAGAAAGATCCTACATTGTCATGCTATTTATGTGAATGATTGTGCCAGGAAAGTGTGCCTATACTCATGAATGATTGAATGTCTATAGTACATTCATTATGAAAGAAAGAAAAAGGAAAGAATGCATGTATGTATTTTACTTTAAAGTATGGCTTGTACCGGATCTTGAAAAAGATCCACGGTTCTGGACTACCGAAGTTGTCCCTAGGTTGAAAGATAGTAGGCCTAGTAACCCTAGTAGGTCGAGACTAGCTACCTCGCATCTATTTAGGGATGCGCACAAAGAAAGAATGGGTACAAGCCGGGGACCCCAATAAAGATGATGTATGCTTATGTTAAAGTATTACTTATTATGTTTTCTAAAGAGCATCCTAATGTTTTTGCAATGCATATGTTTTATGTTTGTATGCATTCATGTACCTTATGTGCCTTATGAGTTTTATGTTGGAGCAGAAAGCACCCAAGTCAAACTTATGTTTTGATAATGGCAACAGAGTTCAAAAGTTAAGTCTTGCTTGTTTTCTAACAAGTTACTCTAGTGTACAGGAAAAGCCCTAGCGAAGGACTGCTTGGCACTGGCGAGGGAATGCCAGAGTCAAAAGCCCTAGCGAAGGACTGCTAGGCACCTGGCGAAGAAATGCCAGGGTAAAAAACCCTAGCGAAGGACTGCTAGGCGCTAGGCGAAGGACAGCTTGGGACTAAAGCCCTAGCGAAGGACTGCTAGGCGCCAGGCGAAGGACAGCTTGGGACTAAAGCCCTAGCGAAGGAATGCTAGGCACCGGGCGAAGGACAGCTCGACATCCAAGCCTCGACAAAGGACCGTCAGGCAAAAGTCCAACCAAAGGAGCGGTTGGCATCAGGTACATTCTCCCGAGAGGAGTAGGTGAGGACGCGTTCCCCGTCGAGGGAACAGTAGGCGTCGGTTCGACCTAGGGCTCCATTTTGGAGACCAAAGTCAGAACCAAGACAGCTAAGGCTGTATAAACTAATAATTAACTGTTTTATTGTGTTTTGGACTAACCCTGGATGCAAGACCGAAGGAACGTGTGTCTGCAACTCAGAGAGCCTCAAAGGAGTGAGGCAGCAGCTGAGCAGGGCGCCCTGAGTGTCCAGGGCGCCCCCAAGGTGAACCAGAACGAAGTGAAGCAAAAAGGGCTTGGCTACTTACTGGGCCGGGCGCCCACAGCAGCCAGGGCGCCCTCAGCAGCCAGGGCGCCCCGCGCCCAAGTCTGCGAAGCTTCATCTTTATCCACAGCCGAGATTTCTGCGCGGAAGAAGTCAGCCAAGGCGCCCTCTGCGACCAGGGCGCCCCCAGAGTCAAACTTATCCCTATTCGGATGGGATAACGTTTGACCGAGCTAAAAGCGGATCGCTTGACACGTGGCAGGGCGCCCCCGACGTCTAGGGTGCCCCGAGGTGCTATAAATAGCACCCAACGCCCAAGCCTTCAGAACAACTTAAAAACAACGCTTCTACGCTCTTCTGCTCTCGCGCTTCGTCCCGGAATCCTTCCAACTCGAGCCGACGACGTCCTGCTGCTCTGGAAAAAGTCGATCTTCCTCGGACGTCGGTAAAAAGAGCTATTTAAGTTTACTGTACTAAATTCTGTAATAATTTTCTGTAAACTATTTGCGCCTGATATAGAATTGCCCAAAGTAAACGGTCAACGACCGTGGGCCTTGGAGTAGGAGTCGACACAGGCTCCGAACCAAGTAAAATCGACTGTGTCTCTATGTTTCTAATTTCCACTGCGTACTTTCTCTAAGCTTTCCGAAAGAAAAACGATTTCCGATATTCACCCCCCCTCTATCGGTTCTCTCGATCCAACATGTGGTATCAGAGCGGGGAAGTTCAAACTTGGTGCAACCACCAGTTTGAAAATTTCTTTTCGGATTTTCTTTATTTTTTCTAATTAGAATTTTTAAATAATTTTTCATTCGAATTTTTTTTGTTAATCGAGGTTGCTGCAACACCCCTCGATATTTTATTTCCCTTATCCCGCACTACTAATCCAAGACCAAGTCTTGGGATATTTTTCTAGTAGTTTTCTTTTTCAGCTTAAATGGCTATGCAAGAGGGATTCAGCACCGCCAGACCTCCACTTTTCAGTGGAGAAGACTTTTCTTACTGGAAAAGTCGAATGGAGGTCTACCTGAAAACTCAGGTGGACATGTGGATCATCATCCAGTCCGGTCTGGAGATCCCCAAAAACGCCGAAGGACTACCTCAAAGCTACTCGGAGTGGGACAACACCCTAAAGCGCAAAATAGAAGCCGATGTAAAAGCAACACAAACCCTACAATGCGGGCTGACAAAGGAAGAGCTCAACCGAGTATGCCCCTTCAACAGTGCCAAGGAGCTGTAAGCAAAATTGATTGAGCTACATGAAGGAACGTCAGACACCAGGATCAGCAAGAGGGATCTGCTCCTGAACAAATTGTACACTATCAAGATGGCCGACAACGAAACAGCAACCCAACTCCACGCACGCATCCAAGAATTGATGAACGGTCTTCACACGATAGGTCACAAGGTCGAAAACCGTGACCTGATAAGGTATGCCCTAAACGCTTTCCCTAGAAATACCTTGTGGGCATCTATGGTAGATGCATACAAGGTTTCAAGGGATCTCTCCAAAATTAAATTAGATGAACTATTTTCTGAGTTAGAACTTCATGAGCAGACTAACTGCAATATGACCGAGAAGAGTATTGCCTTTTTTGCAGGAAAAACTGGAAAATCGACAAAAAAGAAACCTCAACCTGAACCCAAGCCCAACGTAACCTGCTACGAGTGCAAGAAGAAGGGCCACTACAAGATAGAATGTCCAAATTTGAAGGAGTCCAAGAAGACAAGAAGGAAAAAGGCACTCCAAACAACCTGGGACGAATCTTCCTCAGAAGAAGAAGAGGAAGCACCCCAATCAAACCTACTAGCCCTGACCGCCTCAGAAAAAGTCGAGACTGAGTCAGAATCAGAACAGGACGACGACGAGCTAACTTTTACAGAAGACGGCGAAATTATGGTAACTGGTTTTAATAGATGTCAATTAAGTGAATTAATTTCATTTCTTTCTCGAGATTTGGCAAAAGCCAAACTCCGAGTCGAATCCCTCCGACAGGAAGTAAAACTCCTGAAAGAGGGAGCTGACTCTAAACCCTTAACCGAGAAGGTTCAGGAAGGAACTCCTACTCAAGTTAAAAAACTTGAAAAGGAAAACTCCTCCCTGAAAACTCAGGTTAAGGATCTTAGATCAGCCTTAGAACGATTTACTTCTGGTTCCAAAAATCTTGACATGATTCTTGGGAAACAGAAGTTCGTTCTAAATCGATCCGGACTTGGCTACCGAACCAAATCCCGACAAAGATCGTATTTGGCTATACTGAATCAGTCCAGAGGAAAAATTCAGGCATGGGTACCTAAACTGTGCCTGAACCAACCAACTGGATCAAATCAGTATTGGATCCCCAAGGACAAGATTCACATCTTGCCTAACCATCACCGTGGCTTTAGTCCAGGGGGAGCCAAACTGAAAACAATATTTATTGTTCATTAAAATTTAATTTTTGATTGCAAATTATTTGATTGATTGTTTATTTAAAATTTCTGCAATTTACCATGCTTAAAATTAGAAATTGTTAGTATAAGGACTAAACACACATAATTGAAACTTGACAACATAGTATTGGGTGGAGGTGAGATGATAGTACGTTAGGGAAGCCAATTTGGCGGAACTAGCCGAAGCTACCGATCCAAGACCCAAACTAGTTAGACCAGCAATTTTTCAAAGAATAATTTTGAAAATGAAATTTCATTAAAAGGCTTTGTCAAGGAAAGGGTGGATGATCCCATAAGGCTACGGCCAAAGAAGGCCCAGTGCTTCGCCAAGACCTGGAAGCCAATTTTTGAAATTCAAATTCAAATTAATTTTTGTCAAATTCGAATTTAACACAAAATTTCAGTTATTTGTAGATTTAAATATCTTTTCAAAAATTTAATTGTTTTCAAAATTAATTAAGTTTTCAAAATTTAATTATTTTCAAAATAAACTGTCAAAATTATCAAAACCTGTCTCACAAAACCTATAAGGTTAACGTGGTTGAAAACCCTAGATCTGGGTGAGACAGACTAGGTAGTGAAACTCAATTTAAGCTATTCCTGATTCTAATTGGATCCAAATCAAGAAAATTCTTTATGCGTAGGAACATAAAGATTTGGACCAATGGATGTTGGATAGCGGTTGCTCCAGACACATGACTGGAGATAAATTGAAGTTCACCAAGCTCAAACTCAAAAACCTAGGCTCAGTGGCATTTGACAATAATGCTACACTCAAGGTAATTGGGTCAGGTAATATTGAGCTTAAATTTGATTTCATTATTAAGAAAGTTCTATTGGTTGAAAACTTTAATTTTAACTTGCTTAGCATAAGTCAGTTATGTGATTCTGGTTATATAGTTACTTTCAACAATTCCAACTGCCTGATTAGAAATGAACAAGACTCAGAAATCATACTTAAGGGCACTAGGAAAAACAATGTATACACTATAAATCTTCCCCTTATACCCAAATGTATGTTAACACAATTAGAACAATCAAACCTCTGGCATAGGAGATTAGGTCATACCAATTTGAGAACTATCTCAAAAATTACCCAACTTGGCTTAATCAAAGGTATCCCCAAAATAAAAAATAATGAAAACCTAATATGTGAATCATGTAATCAAGGTAAACAAACCAAATCCAATCACAAACTAATCCAGTCTGATTTAACTCAAACCACACTTGAGCTCCTGCACCTTGACCTATTTGATTCACATGGAACCAAGTCACTAAGCGGGAACCGATACTGCTTAGTAATAGTTGATGATTACTCTAGGTTTACCTGGGTTAGGTTCCTAAAAACCAAAGATGAAACCCTAAACCTATTTATTGAATTCTGTAAACTAATCGAAAATCAAAACGACACTAAAATTAAAAGACTTAGGAGTGATCACGGGGGAGAGTTTGAAAATCAACGATTCGAGGAATTCTGTAAGGTAAATGGGTACTTACATGAATTTTCATGTCCTAGAACCCCCTAACAAAATGGGATAGTCGAGCGAAAGAATAGAACATTACAAGAAGCCGCTAGGGCTATGCTCAACGAATTTAAACTAGCAAAACAATTTTGGGCAGAAGCAACTAGTACGGCTTGTTATATCCAAAATAGGGCCTTGATTAACAAGCGACACAACAAAACCCCCTATGAATTGTACTACCATAGACTACCAAATCTACATTACCTAAGGGTCTTTGGGTGCAATGTGCATATCCTAAACACCAAAGACTATTTAGGAAAATTTCAATCCAAGTCAAACCCAGGTATTTTCCTAGGGTATTCAACCACAAGTAGAGCCTATAGAGTTTACAACAAACAAACTAAGAAATTGAAGAAACAACAAACTTAATTTTTGATGAAGAAATCAATTCAACATCTAATAATCCAGACCCAATTTCATCAAACTCTGACCAAGAAAATAATGAACAAATTATTGAACCATTAATTGAACCCTTAAACGAACTAACTATTGAACCAATTAATGAATTAACTGAACCAAGAATCGAACCAACAAATGAACCAGCCCAAAGAGTCAAACCAAATAGTGAACCAAACCAACCAGCCGGACCTGAGGCTGAACCAAGCTCTAGAAGAACAAAGAAACCTAGACTTAGTCACCCAACCGATCAAATTGTGGGTGATCCAACTCTAGGTGTCAGGACTAGGTCCTCCTATAGGAACCTTAGTCAAATAGCTATGATATCAAAAATTGAACCCAAAACTATAGAGGAAGCCCTACCTGATCCTGATTGGATCATAGCGATGCAAGAAGAACTAGCTCAATTCGAGAGGAACCAAGTCTGGGAATTAGTACCTAAACCTGAGGGCAAATCTGTCATTGACACTAAGTGGGTCTTTAGGAATAAGCTGAATGATCAAGGAGAAATAGTCAGAAATAAAGCCCGCTTAGTAGCAAAGGGTTTTAGCCAAGTAGAGGGATTAGACTACGATGAAACATATGCCCCAGTAGCTAGACTTGAGTCCATTAGAATGTTGTTAGCCTTTGCATCCCATAAAGGATTTAAGTTATATCAAATGAATGTAAAGTCAGCCTTCTTAAATGGATTCATTAAAGAAGAAGTTTATGTAGAACAACCCCCAGGGTTTGAGGACTTAGACAAACCTAACCACGTTTACAAACTAACTAAAACCTTATATGGGTTAAAACAAGCACCTAGGGTCTGGTATGAACGTTTATCAGCCTACTTAACTTCTAAAGAATTCAAACAAGGCCAAATTGACTCAACTCTATTTATTAAAACCCTAGGAAAAGATATATTCATTGCCCAAATTTACGTAGATGACATAATTTTTGGATCCACCAACACAAACTTCCTAAAAGAGTTTGTCAAAATAATGGAAAATGAATTTGAAATGAGCTTAGTTGGTGAGCTTAACTTTTTCCTAGGCTTACAAATTAAACAAACTAAGGATGGAAACTACGTTCATTAATTTAAGTATGCTAAAGAATTGATAAAGAAATTTAAAATGGATAACTCTAAAAGTATAAGTACCCCCATGACCACTAATGTAAAAATAGATAGTGACCCTGATGGTAAACCAGTGGACCCCAAACTCTATAGGAGTATGGTAGATAGCCTACTGTACCTTACAGCCAGTAGACCTGACATTCTTTTTGCTGTAGGGATGTGTGCTAGGTATCAAACCTGTGCTAAGGAAACACACTTAGCAGCCCTAAAAAGAATACTAAGATATGTAAAGGGCACCCTAAATGTAGGAATTTGGTATCCTAGGACCTCAACTTTTGATTTGACAGGATACTCAGATTCTGATTATGCTGGATGTAAATTAGATAGAAAGAGCACAAGTGGAAGCTGCCAACTATTAGGACAGAGTCTAGTTAGTTGGTGCAGCAGAAAACAACACTATGTAGCTCTATCCACAACTGAAGCTGAGTATGTGGCCTTAGGAGAGTGTGTAGCTCAACTTTTGTGGATGATGCATACACTAAAAGACTTCCAGCTCAACTACACCCAAACTCAAGTATTTATTGACAATATAAGTTCAATTAATTTAACTAAGAACCCAATCCAACATTCAAGAACCAAACATATAGAAGTCAAACATCATTTTGTAAGAGACCATGTAGCCAGGGGTGAAATAGTACTTAAGCATATTGACTCTAAATCCAACTTAGCTGATATATTCACAAAACCCTTACCTGAATCTGAGTTCAGTTCACTAAGAAGGCAGTTAGGATTGTGTTCAGTAGAATAGATTAACTACATTTCCTTCTATTACTGTTCTACTTGCTTTTTAAAAATTGTTACTCAAAATAGAATTTGAAAAACTACTTTACTTAATTTCAAAATCAGTTTTCATTTTTCGACTTAGTTTTATTTTTATTTCAAAACTACCCCTTTTCAAAACTAGGGCTTTTTCGAAAATGGACTTAGCCTAGGCCCTAACCCTAGAACTGCATGCACCTATAGACTTAGAAGCCAGCATCTCACAAGCACCTTAGGCTACTTTTGATTAATAACCTAGAATGGGTTGAGATGCTTAGGTCTTTGTCTTAATTCAAGATGCTTTAAGTCAGTGCATCTGCAGTAATTGGGGCACTAAATACAACTTACACAGCAATCAAGTTAAGTATCAAGTTTAGAAAATCTAACTTGAACAGAAACACTTAACTTGACTAACCCTAGCAAAAACTACTGTTTATAACAGTTAGTAAGTAGCTAATTGGGTTAGACAGGTCCCTACATAGAAAATTGACTGATTTAATTTAAATCTAATAATGAATTGGTTCAGTACAGCAAAATCTTACTTATTTCCTTTATGTAACTTTTTCTGCGATATTTATCTGTTTTTGATATATGGCAAAGGGGGAGAGATAGGAAAGGAGAGAGTAAAACATTTTTGCTCAAATATTTTTTACTCTATCCTTTATTCAAAAAGTTTTCAAAATTTTCTTATCCTTTATTCAAAAAGCTTTCAAAAATACTTAAGCTTTTTTAAATTTTTCTAAGTACTTAAACTTTTCAAAAACCTTTTCAAAATTAGCTAAGTACTTAAACAAATCTTCTTCAAATTATTAACTAAGTACTTAGGTTTTTCAAATTTATTAATTAATTAAGTACTTAAGTTTTTCCAAATTTATTAAGTACTTAAATCTTCCAAAATTTATTAAGTACTTAAATCTTCCAAATTCATTAAGTACTTAAATCTTCAAAATTATTAAGTACTTAAGTTTTCCAAATGTACTAAAGTTTTTTCTTACTAAGTAGTTAAGCTTTTGAAATCTTACCAAGTACTTAAGTTAACACTTTCAAAACTTTTGAGTACCTTAAAACTTAAGGCTTCAAACATTTTTAGTACTCTAAAATCATGCTTTCAAAAACTCTCCTATGTACTTTTAACTTAAGTTATCAAAAGATTTCTAAGTACCTAAAACTTAAGTTTTTAAAGTACAAATAAAGTTTTTTTAACCCCACGAATTTTTGAAAAATCAAGGGGGAGATTCCTTCTAGGGGGAGGGAACGAAATTTAACATTTCATGCTTGCTTAAACTTAACTTTTTGAACTAGGGTTGCCATAAATCAAAAAGGGGGAGATTGTTGGGGCAGAAAGCACCCAAGTCAAACCTGTGTTTTGATAATGGCAACAGAGTTCAAAAGTTAAGTCTTACTTGTTTTCTAACAAGTTACTCTAGTGTACACGAAAAGCCCTAGCGAAGGACTGCTAGGCACTGGCGAGGGAATGCCAGAGTCAAAAGCCCTAGCGAAGGACTGCTAGGCACTTGGCGAAGGAATGCCAGGGTAAAAAGCCCTAGCGAAGGACTGCTAGGCGCCAGGCGAAGGACAGCTTTGGACCAAAGCCCTAGCGAAGGACTGCTAGGCGCCAGGCGAAGGACAGCTTGGGACTAAAGCCCTAGCGAAGGAATGCTAGGCACCGGGCGAAGGACAGCTCGGCATCCAAGCCCCGACAAAGGACCGTCAGGCAAAAGTCCAACCAAAGGAGCGGTTGGCATCAGGTACATTCTCCTGAGAGGAGTAGGTGAGGACGCGTTCCCCGTCGAGGGAACAGTAGGCGTCGGTTCGACCTAGGGCTCCATTTTGGAGACCAAAGTCAGAACCAAGACAGCTAAGGCTGTATAAACTAATAATTAACTGTTTTATTGTGTTTTGGACTAACCCTGGATGCAGGACCGAAGGAACGTGTGTCTGCAACTCAGAGAGCCTCAAAGGAGTGAGGCAGCAGCTGAGCAGGGCGCCCTGAGTGTCCAGGGCGCCCCCAAGGTGAACCAGAACCAAGTGAAGCAAAAAGGGCTTCGGCTGCTTACTGGGCCGGGCGCCCACAGCAGCCAGGGCGCCCTCAGCAGCCAGGGCGCCCCGCGCCCATGTCTGCGAAGCTTCATCTTTATCCACAGCCGAGATTTCTGCGCGGAAGAAGTCAGCCAAGGCGCCCTCTGCGACCAGGGCGCCCCCAGAGTCAAACTTATCCCTATTCGGATGGGATAACGTTTGACCGAGCTAAAAGTGCATCGCTTGACACGTGGCAGGGCGCCCCCGATGTCCAGGGCGCCCTGAGGTGCTATAAATAGCACCCAACGCCCAATCCTTTAGAACAACTTAAAAACAATGCTTCTATGCTCTTCTGCTCTCGCGCGTCACCCCGGAATCCTTCCAACTCGAGCCGACGAGGTCCTGCTGCTCTGGAAAAAGTCGATCTTCCTCGGACGTCGGTAAAAAGAGCTATTTAAGTTTACTGTACTAAATTCTGTAATAATTTTCTGTAAACTATTTGCGCCTAATATAGAATTGCCCAAAGTAAACGGTCAACGACCGTGGGCCTTGGAGTAGGAGTCGACACAGGCTCCGAACCAAGTAAAATCGACTGTGTCTCTGTGTTTCTAATTTCCGCTGCATACTTGCTCTAAGCTTTCCGAAAGAAAAACGATTTCCGATATTCACCCCCCCTCTATCGGTTCTCTCGATCCAACATTTTATGCTATACATGAGATGTTATATGTCTTTCAAATATACGTGACATGTGGATTTAGTGAGTAGGAAAGAGCTTACTAAGTTTCGTACTTATAGTTGATTGCTTATGTTGCAGATCAACATAGAAATTCTAAAGGAAGGGAAGCTGCAGGAAGGGCTCGTGTGTGTGGTGGTGACTTGGCTTATCGATCCATTTAGTGCCATTATAGACTTAGCACTTATCTTTCTAAGAAAACATGTTTTACTACCTTATACTTGATACTTGTTAGCTCTTTAGGAGTTTATTTAATGCATGGATGCTACTAGATACTATGTGATCTTCATACCCCTTCTTGTTGCATGTGTTATAGTTATGTTTTATTTCTGCTGCAATGCTTTAGATTCATATGCAATAATATGCGTAAGTTAAGTTAAGTAGGAAAAAAGGGGTAACAGGCCGCCTTAACGGTAAGGGGCGGGCGTTACAGCATGGTATCAGAGCAGTTTGCCAACTCACTACACACACATCAAGCCTGCATCTTGCCGCTTCCATGTAAGATCTTACCTTACATAATTTAAGTATGTTTGCTTATGTTTATTTATGATAGGAATGTTCCTAGACTAACCATACAAGTAGATGTGATACCCTATATAGTTCTAGAACGATAAAGAATGTTTATGACTAAGTATGCAAATACAAAATTATGGAACCATGTTTTTTACCTTGGAATGGAAATCTAGGGTAGTACCTGATAAGTACCATTTTATTGATTATTTGAGTTGCTAAAATCCATGTTTGACCTATGTTTTTATTGCTTAATTGTGAAATTGCCCTAGGTTTTAGAACTTACTATTATTTTGGACTTAATTGCAAATTTATACATATTTGGATTATTTGGCCACTAAATTTTTGATCTATTTTTTGTAGGTATGAAAGGTTCATGGACCTAGGGCATGTTGGGTCAAACTTGAGTCGGAAGTGACCCGGATCGAGTTATCAAGATTAGGATTAAATCTGGGCCGTCCGATTCAAAAGCGGCTAGATCTGAGCCATCTGGGACCATCTGAAGCAATCCGAGCTAGGGTTAGGGTTGATCAAGCACTCTGATCAAGATCTGAAGGTTTCATCCCAATCAGAGCTAAATCAACCATTGGATCAAACTCAGAGGGCTCTAGATCGTCCATTCAAAGATGAGGTTGATCTGGACCATCCGTTGCAAATCTGGAGGATCCGAGCTACCACAAGGTAGATCCTGACCACTGATCATCATCATTAAAGTTTGGATCAAATCAGAGCAAGATCAGCCGTTGGATTTTCTCAATTCAATCTGAGCCGTCCATTGCAGCTACTTAATCAAAAATCTGCCCAGACTTCTCCTCGTCGCGTCTCCGTCGTTCTTCGTGTTCTTCTTCATTGTTCTTCATCATTCTTCAGTAGTTCTTCAATCCAAGGGGCGCGACCACCTCAACTCTTCATCTAGATCAAGATTTGGATCATTGGAGATAGCTTGGGTGGAGAATTCAGCTCAAATTTCATCCGGACAGAGTTTGTTTGAGGGTTTCGGCATCTCTGCTACCCAATCGCTTGTTTCACGTCCACAAGCCATTTCCGATCATTTGAGCTACTTGTAGGGGTTCTCAGGTGAGCTCAGATGTTCCTCAAATCATCATCGCAATCCATCCGTTGAGATAGAAGAGATTGGACTGGAAAATTCTAGCCGCGTGTAGTTTGAGCAGAGTTCATCAATCCAAGCTATGCTCCACTGATTTGCTGAGCTTAGGGGTTCGAGGCCAGCCCTTGCTTGATGACCAAGGAGATTTTGAGCTCGGGAAGGGTTGAGGAGTAGTTTAGCTAGCTAATTTTCTTTGTTTAGCTGTAATTTAAATTCTGCAATCTGTTTACTTACTGAATTTCGTATCAGTTACTTAGTTTCGATTTTTGGATTGTTTTAGTTTCAATTGCATTTCATTTTGCAAGTGTAATAGCTAGGGAATGTTTTTAATGCACATTTGCTTTTAATTCTAGTTTAATTGTAGCTTAACCCTTTGCGTATCAGTTGTGTCCCTGTTTTGCAGCTGCGTATCAATTTTTCTGCACTTCATTTAGTTGTTAAACTGTTCAGTTTGTTCTTTGTTTGATAGTTTTCAATTCGGCATATTAACTAGTTAGAATTATGGTTTGGTTAACAATCGAATTTAGATCACTTTGTTTGTCCTGAATTGTTCTACATTTCTGATTAATTTGCTGCGTATCATATCATCTTTCTGCATTTGATCCTGCGTATCAGACCTTGACTCGGTTTCTGCAGTTAGTTTCCAACGAGTTCCAGCTTTCCTTCTAAATTTCCATTGTAGTTTGTCCATTTACATAGCACTTCATATCAATTATTGCAGCTTGTTTCAGCTTGCGTTCCAGCCTTCAGTTTCTGCAGGCATTGAATTCTGCACATTAGTTCAAATTCTGCCTTCAAGTTGTTTCTGCACATCATGTTTAGTTCTGAATTTTGTTTCACCAGAGTTAGTTTCTACATGTATTGGTTGATAAATCCTGCACCCGAGTTGTTAATCTCACATCCAATTGTTTCACATCAGCTGCTGGTCTGATTTTTGCTTCGCATCTTGTAGCTGCATTTCTGCTTTATGAATCTGATTTGATTCATTTTATTTCTGCAATAGGTCTGTTTAATTGATCAGATTTCGAATTTCTTCCTTCATTTCTGCAATTCTCTTCACTAGTAGCTGTGTTTTTCCAAAACTAAATTGATCAGTCCAATTCCTGCACTTAGCATCAGATTTCTCTATTGGCATATAAGTTTGAATAATTAAGTATCAAGTTTGTTTCAAAGCCTTACTTTGTATCAAGTCTTATTCCTGAAATTAGGTTATAATCTTGCATTGGTTTCAACTAAAGATTGCAGCCCTGTTTAGATGCATTTGCTTAGCAATTGTTTTACACTTGAAATCAGATTCGTTTTTCATGAATTGTGCCAAAGTGCTTTAGATGATTAAGTGGTCAATTGGTTGAATTATTAATTGCAATCACCTTGTTTAGTCATTAGTTAAGTCTACTTGCTTTTCATTGCTTCTCTATTTTTATTTGAAACCAAATCCAATTCTGATTCAAAACCCAAAAATATAAACGACACATAAACACAAGCATCGAATCAAACAAACTCTCAACTAGTCCCGAGGAAAAATACGACTTGTGGCCCCGATAAGCACCATTTTATTGATTATTTTAATTGCTAAAATCCATGTTTGACCCATGTTTTTATTGCTTAATTATGATTTTACCCTAGGTTTTGGAACTTTATCTTATTTTGGACTTAATTGCAAAATTACATAATTTTTGGATTATTTGGCCACTAATTTTCTGATATATTTTTTGTAGGCATGAAAGGATCCTGGACCTAGGGCATACTGGGTCAAACTTGAGTCGGATGTGAACCGGATCGAATTATCAAGCCTACGATTAATCCGGGCCGTCCGATTCAAGAGCGGCTAGATCTGAGCCATCCGGGACGATCTGAAGCAATTCGAGCTAGGATTAGGGTTGATCAAGCTCTATGATCAAGATCTGAAGGTTTCATCCTAATCAGAGCTAAATCAACCGTTGGATCAAGCAAGGAGGGCTCTAGAGCGTCCATTCACAGATAGAGTTGATCTGGACCATCCGTTGCACATCTTGAGGATCCGAGCTACCACGAGGCAGATCCTGACCCCAGATCATCATCATAAAAATTTGGATCAAATCAGAGCAAGATTAGCCGTTGGATCTCCTCAAATCAATCTGAGCCGTCCAATTTTAATTACTTAAGGAAAAATTTGGCAGCAGCTTTCCTCGTCACGTCTCCGCCGCAGTCATCTTCTTCTTCGTTTTTGTTCTTCATTCCTTAGCTGTTTTCTTCAATCCAAAGGGGTGCGACCCCTCAACGTCTTCACTAGATTGAGTTCTAGGTCAGTGGAAGGGTTCTCGATGAATTTCCAGCTCTCAATTGCCCAAGAACAGAGCTTTTGTGAGGTCTCCAGAGTTCTGCCATCCGAATTCGTCAACATCGGCTGTTCATCATTTCATCATCCTGAGTAGTTCAGAGGGTTTCCCTGGAGTGCTCGGATCAATTCCAATCCATCATCGCAGCTGAGTTGAAGGAATTGGATGGGTTTCGGATTTGAGCAGATGTGAGCTGATTTTGAATCGCAGATGCCATTTTCCATCGACTTGCTGAGCTTGCGGGTTCGAGGCTCACACTTGCGTGACGAACAAGGAGGATTCGAGCTAGGGAAGCATTGAGGAGTAGTTTAGCTAGTTAATTTTAGTTCTTAAGCTGTAGTTTTATTTCTGAATTCTGTTCGTTACTGAAATTTTTGTATTAGCTGTTCAGTTTTGTTTACTTAATTGCTTTTGCTTAATTAGGATTCAATTCTGCTATGGTATGAGATAGATTACTTGTTAGTGATTAGTTGTGCTTAATTGCAGCTTGTTTTTCCACTTAAATTGCTTGCGTTCCCAATTTCTCTGCTGCGTATCAGATTATTCAGTTACGTATCAGTTAGCTGTAGGATTTTGTTTCAGCTGTTCAGTTTCGGTTTCTTAATTGTTTTGCTCTAGTTAGTGTTCCAATTCTGCAAGATTAAGCAGTAGGTAGTTTGTCTAACGAACAATTGTTTTAAACCATAGTTTATCTCATGTTTAAGTGCGTGCGTGCCCTGTTCTTAGCTGCGTATCAGCTTTGCTAGTTGTGTATCAGAAATTCTGCTTTCTTCCCTTGCGTACAAGTTTTGTATCAAGTTAGCTTAAGCTTGCATTCTGAATTCACATTGTAGTTGTTTCATTTCCATTCCATTTGGCATTCAATTCTGCAAATCAGTTGCGCAAACTGGTTTAAAAATCTGCAAGTCACTTTTATTTCTGCAAATTGTAGTTTGTAGAGTCTGAATTGCCAACACCATTCCTGCAAATCTACTTCAGTCCTAAGTACTGGTTTCATTTCAACTCTGCATTGTGTATCAATCTGCAAGTCAGCTGCATTTTCTGCATCCGAGTTCTGCATGGTTAGCTGCAGTTCAGAAGCTTGTATCAAACTGATCCTTAGCCTTTTGGAACTCAGAATCTGTTTTCTGCTGTATCACTTCTGCATCAGGTTTATTCATCCTTGTTTATCCTTTTACCTGAGGTCTTATCTTACAAGCTGAGGTGGTTAGTTTCAATGCGTATCAAATTGTTCCAGTTGAAGCATTTAGCTTTAGCATTTGGCACATAAGTTTCCTTTACCTGCATATCAAGTTTGACTTAATCCTTCACTTTGTATCAAGTTCATGTTTAGGCAATGATTGGTACCAAGTTATAGAGTGTTTCTAGTGTGCATAATTGTCTGAAATCAATTGGTACTGAATTCATCCATTTCCGAACTTAGTTTGCATTTGTTGGCTACCAAAACTTGTAGCTAAAATTGAATTGAAGTTGGTACTTGTTCAAGTTCTTAATTTTGCATGCTTTTCATTGTATCAAGCTAATTTATTTCCGAAAACTCAATCACTGCTTTTATTTCATTGCTTGGCATTTTGATTTGCTTTTGAAATCAGAAATCAGTTTTAAACAAATTGCTTAAGGGCTTTAAATGAGTAAGTGATCCAATTGGTTGAATCTTCAATTGCCATTACTTTGGTTAAGTTACATGGTTAAGTTTTTATCCCTTTCATTGTGATTTCATTCTTGATTGCAACCCAAAAACGAGATTTAATTTGAAACCCGAAATTCACAAACGACACCTAAATACAAGCGCGAATCAAACAACGTCAACTAGCCCCGAGAAAAATACGACCTGTGGCCCCTATATTACATTTTCATACTTTTGATTGTAAAAGGGTTTCCAGCTATTTATATACATTTAAATTTGAGGCCCACATTCGTGACAACTTTAACCTAGTAATTCGGGGCTATCAGGCCCCTTTACTACACTTTCATATTTTGATTGCAAAAAGGGTTTCCAGCTTTTTATTCATATTTAAATTTGAGACACACATTCGTGACAGTCTACTTTGGGTCCGTCAAATTTTTGGCGCCATTGCCGGGGAAGCAACTAGTTGATTTGTTTGATTTTTGCTTATACACTCATTTCACATTTTTCTTGATTTATCTCTGTGCTTATTGCTATATTTGGTGATTTGATTTTATTTGTTTTATCTCTTTATCTACTTTTACTGTGATTTGTTTTGTTTTATGACCAGGTCTACAGGTGGTGATCTAGAAGAATTCGACCCTGAGATTGAGAGGACTTTCAGAGCCAGGAGGAGCCAGGGCATTCTTTCTGAGACTACAGATATCCCTCCTATTCAGACTATTTTCACTCAGTCAAGCAGTATCATGGCAGACCACCAGAAGACCATGAAGGAACTCGCAGCACCAGATGCTTCATTTCAGTACTCCAGCATTGCTTATCCAGAGCTGGTGGGAGATTTCGAGCTCAGATCTGGACTCATCAATTTGCTGCCTAATTTCAAGGATTTATCTGGA
>JAGFNQ010009759.1:0-12742 GCA_024364735.1 Boesenbergia rotunda | reverse complement strand
GCCTGTCTTCACGTTCCCAAGTAGCTTCCTCATGCTTTTGACTCTGCCAGATGACCTTCACTAGTGGCACTTCTTTGTTTCTTAATCTTTTAACTGCTTTGTCCACTATCTGTGGTCGGTCTGCTCTCATAGCTAAGATCTTCTTGGATCTGCACTGACTGAGGCTGAATCACTTGATTGGGATCGTGAATACACTTCTTTAGCATGGAGACATGAAATGTACTGTGGATAGCTGACATATCCTCTGGCAAGTCCAGCTCATAGGCTACCTTCCCAACTCTCTTTATAATCTTGTAGGGTCCTATGTAGCGAGGACTCAGCTTGCCCTTTTTGCCAAATCTCATCACTCCCTTCATAGGGCGACCTTGAGAAATACTGAATCTCCAACTTGGAATTCAAGTGGCCTACGGCGTGTGTCAGCATAACTTTTCTGTCTACTCTGGGCAGTCTCAATCCTCTGGCGGATCATCTGGATAGCCTGAGTGGTCTCATCTATAAGCTCAGTCTGGCTGCCTAGTCCTGACTCCATCTCTTTCTTCTCACCAGCTTCTTGCCAGCATATGGGTGATCTGCATTTCCTGCCATATAATGCTTCATAAGGTGCCATTTTAATAGTGGCCTGATAGCTATTGTTGTAGGCAAATTCAGCTAAACACAGGTACTTGCACCAACTGCCTTTAAAATCTAGTGCACAGGCCCTGAGCATATCTTCTAAAATTTGATTTACTCTTTCTGTCTGTCCATCAGTCTGGGGATGGAAGGCTGTGCTGAATTTAAGTCTGGTGCCTAGTGCGTGCTGAACACACTCCCAGAAGTGAGAGACAAAGCGCCCGTCTCTGTCAGAAATGATAGACTTCGGAACTCCATGAAGCCTGATCACCTCTTTCACATATAACTGCGCCAAATGCTCTACTGAGTGCGACACCTTGATGGCTAGAAAGTGGGCAGACTTGGTCAATCTGTCCACTATCACCCAAATTGCATCGTGTCCATGGGTGGTTCTTGGAAGACCTGTGATAAAGTCCATGGATATTTCTTCCCACTTCCACTCTGGAATGGGAAGTGGCTGTAGAACTCCTCCTGGTCTCTGGTGCTCTGCCTTGACTCTCTGGCAGGTCAAGCAGGTACTGATATATCTGGCCACGTCTCGCTTGAGTCCAGACCACCAGAATCTTTTCCTTAGATCTTGATACATCTTGGTGGAACCTGGATGCATCGAATAAGGAGTACTGTGGGCTTCTTCCAAGATGCTCTTTCTCAGTTCCTCGTCATTGGGGACGCAAAGGCGGTCTCCAAGGTAGAGGATGCCACTGTCTGATACTCGAAACTCTAAATTTTCTGCCTCTTGGATCCCCTGCTTGATCTTCTGGATCTCTGGGTCTTGATCTTGCTTTTCTTGTATATCTATAAGTAGGGTTGACTCTAGGGTCAATGCAGAAAATTGCCCAACCATAACCTCGACTCCAAAATCTTTTATTTCTTTCTGAAGTGTGGAGACAGTGATGATAGGGACATCAGTGCTGCACAGGATTTCCTGCTCAGTGCATCTGCCACTTTATTAGCTTTACCTGGGTGGTAGAGGATTTCACAGTCATAATCCTTGACCAACTCTAGCCACCTGCGCTGCCTCATATTCAGATCCTTCTGAGTGAAGAAGTACTTCAAACTCTGATGGTCTGTGAAGATTCTGCACTGCACTCCATACAGGTAGTGTCTCCAGAGCTTCAGTGCAAAAACCACAGCTGCTAGCTCAAGGTCATGAGTAGGGTAATTCTTCTCATAGTCCTTGAGCTGTCTGGAGGCATATGCTATTACTTTACCGTCTTGCATGAGGACAGCTCCAAGGCCCATCTTGGATGCATCACTGTAGATGTCAAAGGCCTTGTCACTCTCTGGAACCGTCAGGATGGGAGCACTGGTCAGTCTCTTCTTCAGCTCTAGAAAACTGTGCTCGCATTTATCTGACCATTCAAACTTCTTGTTCTTTCTGGTCAAGGCTGTGAGTGGAGAGGCTATTCTGGAAAAGTCCTCCACAAATTTTCTGTAATATCCTGCCAGGCCTAAGAAACTCCTGATTTCACTGGCATTCTTGGGTCTACACCAGTTGCTGACTGCTTCTATCTTGGCTGGATCAACTCGAATGCCTTCTTTGGATACAATGTGACCTAGGAAGGTCACCTGATCTAGCCAAAACTCACACTTTGAGAATTTTGCATAGAGCTTCTCCTGCTGAAGGATCTGCAGCACTATCCTCAAGTGTGTAGCATGGTCCTCTGGAGTCTGTGAGTATATGAGAATATCATCAATAAATACAATGATGAATTTATCGAGATACTCCCTGAAGATGTGGTTCATCAGCTCCATGAAGACTGCTGGAGCATTGGTTACTCCAAAAGGCATCACTACAAATTCGTAGTGGCCGTATCTTGTCCTGAAGGCCGTCCTGGGGATGTCACTTTCTTTAACCTTTAGCTGATGATACCCAGAACGCAGGTCTATCTTCGAGAACACTGTAGCCCCTTTGAGTTGATCAAATAAATCATCTATTCTAGGAAGGGGGTACTTGTTCTTGATGGTTACCTTGTTCAGAGCTCTGTAGTCTATGCACAGACGCATAGACCCATCCTTCTTCTTGACGAAAAGTACAGGAGCTCCCCAGGGTGAATGACTCGGGCGGATGAAGCCCTTGTCTAGTAGCTCCTGGAGTTGCTCTTGTAATTCTTTCAGCTCTGCAGGAGACATACGATATGGGGCTTTTGAGACCGGACCGGTACCTGGCACCAGCTCAATCTCAAATTCCACCTCCCTGTTGGGCGGTAGTCCAGGTAGTTCTTCTGGGAACACTTCTGGATATTCGCAGACTACCCGTACATCCTCCTGCTTGAGTTCTTTCTTTGCCTCTGAGTCCACTATGTGTGCAAGAAAACCAGCACACCCTTGCTCTAGCATCTGGTGGGCTGCCAAGGCTGAGAGGAATTTCTGAGTCTTCCTCTTTGGGGCTCCTTGAAACTCGAATGGTGGTTCTCCTTCTGGGCTGAAAACCACCTTCCTTCTACGGCAGTCCACTGAAGCGCTGTACTTACTGAGGAAATCCATGCCCAGTATGATGTCGAAGTCTTGCATCGCAAGGACTATCAGATCGACATATAGCTCTCGGTCTGAAATCTTGATTGGCACAGCCCGGAGCCGCTGGGTGGATTCCATGATCTCCCCTGAAGGGAGAGTTGTCAGGAATCTGGACTCCCAACTCTCTGCAGGCACCTGTAACTTACTAGCAAAAGGTACTGATACGAAAGAATGGGTCGCCCCAGTGTCAAACAGTGTAGTAGCTAAATGCTGAAAAATAACTATTTGACCTGTTACGACCGTGGAGGCGCTGGCAGCTTCTTCCTTCGTGAGGGAAAAGACTCTGGCATTGGTTGGAACTGGTGCTGCTTCCAACCCTCCCTGACTGATCTGAGGTCCCTCCAGTATAGTAGGCATGTAATGTAACTGAGGCTTGCCTCCATACTGTACGGACTGCTGAGGAAGTACCTTAAACTTGTTTGGGCAGTCTCTGGATCTGTGTCCCTCTTGTCCACATGAGTAGCATCCAGTTACACCCAAAAGGCATGCTCCTGGATGGGTCCTCCCACACTTAGGACAAGGTGGATACCTAGCTTGCTTGTTCTCTGGGTTTCCTTTTTGGCTGCCAGGCCACTGCTTCCTTTTGTGGTTCTTGTTCTTCCAGTTCGGTTATTTGGCTGAGGCTTCTGGCCTCCTGTTGTCTTGTTCTCAATCAGGACTGGCTTCTGCTGTGTTTGCTGTGCCTTGATGCTATTCAGATAGTGCTCTGAGATTAGAGCACTACTGACCAACTCCTCGCTGGTCTGGGGTCGGTGCGTCCCGCTGTTCACGTTGAGTGCTATTTCAGGGTTCAGCATGCGGAGCATCAGTCTGACTCGCTCCTTCTCTGTGCTGACTAGCTCTGGGCAGAGGCGAGCTAGTCTGTTGAACTTCGCGACTGCTTCTCCCACTGGTAGGTTACCTTGTCTGAACTCCATGAAGTCCTCGTAGTGCTTGTTGGTAACCCGCATGTGGAAGAACTCCTCATAGAACTCTTGCTCGAAATCTGCCCAGCTCATCTGGTTGACTATCCTCTTACTCTTGACTCGCTCCCACCACATACGAGCATCTCCAGTTAGGCAGAAGGAGGCACATTTGACCTTCTCGACTTCTGGCCAGTCAAGAAGCTCCATTGTGCTCTCTAAAGTCTTGAACCAAGCCTGGGCATCCCAGGGCTCAGTCGTGCCTGAGAAGCTTTCGGGTTTCAGCCTCTGCCACTGGACGAGGTATGCTTCTTGTCTTCGGTTCACGGCAGGGGTCTCCTGTGTGACTGGTGGAACTTCAGCCACCACTGGAGTTCCCACTCCTGCTGTGGGTGGGGTAGGGGGCACTGGGTGCTGATTTGCCATCAGTGTGGCGATGGTCTTCTGTTGTTCTGTAATCTGAGCTTGCATTTGAGCAATGACTGCCATCAGGTTTGGCTGTTCTGTGCCAGGCTCATTGTTATCTTGAACTGGAGTTCTGTTCCTTGCATTAGGAGCTCGGCCTCTTCTTGCCATCTAATAATGCATAAGGGGACAAGAATCACTACTATATTTCTAGGTATAGAACTTGTTTTCTTACTTAGTAACCTAATATCCATTCTAGGGATTAAACATGATTCCGTGATACTAAGGTATTAAACATGCTTCCTTGTTCTATGCACATATGAGTAAGTACTTAAGTATTTCTCTATACTGCAATTAAGTAAAGGAGCAATAGAAAACTGAAACTTAAAGCTTTCTTACTTGAAGACGGCAAGGTTGATGCTGATGTGTGTGTGATGATGGAGAATGGGAACTGCTCTGATACCAACTGTAGCGACCCCGCCTTCTCTACCTTAGACGGACCATTACTTATCTACTTCTTGACTCTAATGCACGACTAACAATGCGGAACTTTCTTTATTTTATTTTATTTTTTTTGTATTCAATCTATCTAAAAATGATATTCTAACTTTAATAGTCATGCATGATACAATGGCACATTACTAGCAATTCTAACCATTTAAACTCATCACACAAGGTTCTATAACATTACTAAAGCACTATGGAATATGCATGCAACTTTTCTAAGCATATTTAAAGCAATAAGACTTAATTCGAAACTAACAACATCTTGGCACATGCAATAATATTTCTAGAACTTCATAGAATGTAAATCTTACTTTTCTACCAAATTTACAAGCATTTTAAGCACAATTAGCACCTAGTCCAAAAGGGAATAATAATAAGCTCAAGAATAAGTCTAAAATGCAATGTATCCACGTGTTAAACTACTCATGCCCTTGCTCATCTAGTGCATTCACAAAAGTATGCATACTAATTGAAATAACATGGAATCTTCATTCTACAAAATTGAGCATGTAAAACTATCCGAAGCATAAATGTTTAATAAACTCCATAACACAATAGCTTGGAATTTGGAAATCTTAAACATTGCATTTCAAATAAGCTAAACTGTCTCATCCCAAGGATCTCTCCAAGGTCAGCCACCACACACACGTCACTCAGCACCGCCTCGTCGCCTTCCTTCAGAATTGCTTGTCTTTACCTTTACCTGCAGTAAGAGGAAATGCAACTAATAAGCATAAAGCTTAGCAAGTACTATCTAGCTCACAAAATCTCGAAATGTGCAGGCATGCTTTTTAAACAATGTGAAATCACATGAGATACTTTTATGCTTAAAAGAAACACTAAAACATGTATAACTCAAAACATGCATACTCAAGCATTAATAAGTCTTAACTCACTTTTTCTTGGCTTAACATGAAACTTTAGCAATTCTTTAATTTAAATCTTTCTTTAACTTTTAGAAAACTTCCTTAAACTTTAGGAAAACTTTGCTAAAGCATATACTTGAAAATAATACTCACTTGGATCCACTTAAGACGTAAGTACCATCTTATGCGCGTTCCCTAAAAGGTTGGGGTAGCGAGCCGCCAATCCTAATAGAGCAGACCTTGGTCTACCAGGGCCAAGACCTTGGAATTGGACACCTGGATTTCTTTAACGACGCCCTTGGACGCCGGGTACTGGCCTTAGAAAATAAAATAGCTTTTCTTTCTTTTCTTTCTTATCTTTAAATGCCTTGGCATTTTATCGAACACCTTGTGTGCCCAAATCCCTAAGTCTTGACTTTTGGGGATTTCGTAAGGCCTTGGCCTTCTCTTTTCTTTTTCTTCATCTTTCTTTTCTTTTCTTATAAGTTTCTTAGACCCTAAACTCACATAGGGTACTCTATCAAATATATATATAAGCATATAATGAACTAAGATCACATGCAACATCTTAACTAAAAGTAAATATCTCCTTTAAAACATTTAAGGGAAAATTCTTACGGAAAACCGCCTCTTACTGCAGGTGAGCAGTACTTACCTTGATTTCTTGGACTTACAACCGAAATTAGACGACTAGGGCTCGGGTGAAACTTGAGATCTCTACGAACCGCCCGCGCCTACGTGTTCTTCTCGTCGAGACGAACGAAACGCTCCGACCCCCTTGAGATTCCCTTAGCCGGCGCCCCTTAGGAGAGGAGAGGAGGAAAGAAAACCTAGGTTCCCTTTTGTTTTCGCCGCCCCTCCCTCGCCCCCTTCTCGCACGCAGCCGAAAATTCTCCTCCAAGGGTTTCACGCGACTTAAGCGGGGTTTAAATACCTCTTCATGAAAAAACGTAACTACTCTATAAAATTATTTCTCTCCACCTTTTGTTGTGCTTGATACCCTAGCCCAGCCGGTCACTTGCGCGCCCTTAAGGGCTTGCTCCTCCTGTGGTCGCGAGTTTGAACCCCCCTGCTGCCCTTTAAAGTTTTTCCTTTTTTAAAAATACTAAACGGACTCGGAAAATTCCATAAAAATATTCTAAAAATTCCTAAAAATATCTAGAATATTTCTAAAATATTTTTAAATAGTTCTAAGGACTTTAAGAACTTCAATATGGAAATTTCGGGGCGTTACACTCACGACCAAATCTTACTCATTCATCTCCACTTAAGTCATGGCAACAATTTGAACTTTTGAAAACAATTCCACTTGCAATTCCATGTCTAAATGGAAGCTTTTGGTAGGCTTGAAAAATTTCACTAGTTACTAACCTTTGTGAGCCCCCATTCCTTTCAAAATTAGTCTCATAGAGTTGAAACATCAAACAACATTTAGAAATTAAATTGCTCTAAGAGTGTTCTTTACTTTCCAATACTCACAACTCATCTTTGATACACTACCCATCAAATTTGGCACACTTCTTCTTTCTTTTTTCTCTGTTTTTCGCATTGTTTTTCTCATGCTCTTCCATTCCTTTATCCCATCAAGACATTCGGAATCCACACCAATCCATCTTAAAATCCATAAAAACATATTGCTATCACAACATAAGCTTTAAAATACATCACTTCTCACCAAAACCATTTAAAAACATTAGTCACCTCCCCCACACTTAAACCTTTGTCCGTCCTGGGCAAAATAACATCAAGAAAAATCTCAAGTAACCAAGTATATAGAGAAATATGGATACGAGTAGAAAAATAGGGGAAGGAAAAAGAATAAGGCATGAATCAACAAGATATAATGCAACAATTACATGAAAAAGGGAAGACAAAGTGACTAACCTTTATGAATGTGGTCCAATCATAGAAATATGATTTTGAAAGAACCTAAGCAAGTTCTAGAGTACAATTACATGTGTGCATCTCAACAATAAGGCTAGGTCCTCACTAGGTAAAAAGAATTCATCTCAAGTCATCACTCTAGAGTCCAAAACCAAGTAGTACTCAAGCAGCCAAGAATTTTCATCCATTGACTCAAATCATAAGTTTTGACAACCAAATTTAATTTGTTTTCAAAAGGCTCTAAAATGATATAGAGACAACCTAGAGGGATACATTTATTCCTAATCAAGCAAAAATAAGGTGCCAAAAAAAATAAAATGATGTCTACAATCACTTTTATTCATCCTACACTACCTAAACATTTATTATCAAAAATCCATTGGAAAAGAAAATTAAACTACTTGAAAACAATCAAATGGTATTTACAATAAAGTAAAACGCAAGGAAAAAGAAAACACCCCTTTAGGTTGGGTAGATAGCATCTTTGACGTCCATTCCATCCACCTCTCACTCCTTTAGTTCTTCAAAATACTTCTTAAGCCGGTGGCCATTTACTTTCCACATAAATCTGTTAGTCTCATCTTTAATTTCAACAACCCCATAGGGAAAAATATTAGTTACAATAAATGGGTCTTCCCACCTTGACCTTAACTTACCCTTAATCAACTTGAGCCTTGATTTGTACAATAAGACCTTGTCACCAATTTGAAATTCTTTCCTCACTATGTGTTTGTCATGGAAGTTCTTGGTCTTTTCCTTATAGATTCTTGAGTTCTCAAATGCCTCTAGTCTAATCTCTTCAAGCTCTTGAAGTTGAAGTTTCCTCTCTTCTCCCACCTTGGTAGCATCGTAGTTGCAAGCCTTCACCGCCCAATATGCTTTGTGCTCTATCTCCACGGGTAGATGACAAGCTTTACCATTGACTAACCGGTAGGGAGACATGCCAATTGGTGTCTTGAATGTCGTTCTATAGGCCCAAAGTGCATCATCTAGCCTCTTGCTCCAATCTTTTCTATTGGGTCCAACGGTCTTTTCCAAAATTGTTTTGATTTCTCTATTTGAAATTTCGGCTTGGCCATTTGTTTGGGGATGATAGGAAGTATAAACCTTATGTACAACCCCATATTTGCTAAGTAAGGCCTTCATGTGTTTGTTGCAAAAGTGAGATCCTTGGTCACTTATTATAGCCCTGGGAATTCCAAACCTGCAAAATATATGTGACCCGACAAACTAACAACAGAAGAGTCATCAGTCCTGGAGGGAATGACCTCCACCCATTTAGAAACATAGTCTACAGCAAGTAAAATGTACAAATAACCACAGGATGCAGGAAAAGGTCCCATAAAATCAATTCCCCAAACATCAAAAATCTCACAAAATAACATAGTCTGTAGGGGCATCTCATTTCTAGCTCCTATGTTCCCAGTTTGCTGACATCTATCATAATTTTATAAAACACATATGAATCATGAAATAAGGTGGGTCAGTACAAACCACATTCTAACACTTTCTTAGCTGTTCTTTGTGGTCCAAAGTGTCCCCCACATGCTGATGAATGGCAAAAGGTAAGAACTGAACAAATCTTATGGTCAGGTATGCATCTCCTAATTATTTGGTCATTACAAAATTTTCATAAATACAGGTCATCCCTGATAAGTACCATTTTATTGATTATTTTAATTGCTAAAATCCATGTTTGACCTATGTTTTTATTGCTTAATTGTGAAATTACCCTAGGTTTTAGAACTTCCTCTTATTTTGGACTTAATTGTAAATTTGCACAAAATTGGATTATTTGGCCACTAAATTTTTGATATATTTTTGTAGGCATGAAAGGTTCATGGACCTAGGGCATATTAGGTCAGACTTGAGTCGGAAGTGACCCGGATCGAGTTATCAAGATTAGGATTAAATCTGGGCCGTCCGATTCAAAAGCGGCTAGATCTGAGCCATTCGGGACCATCTGAAGCAATCCGAGCTAGGGTAGGGTTGATCAAGCACTCTGATCAAGATCTGAAGGTTTCATTCCAATCAGAGCTCAATCAACCGTTGGATCAAGCTCGGAGGGCTCTAGATCGTCCATTCAAAGATTAGGTTAATCTGGACCATCCGTTGCACATCTGGAGGATCCGAGCTACCACAAGGTAGATCCTGACCCCTGATCAACATCCTCAAAGTTTGGCTCAAATCAGAGAAGGATCAACCGTTGGATTTTCTAAATTCAATCTGAGCCGTCCATTGCTAGCTACTTAATCAAAACGCGCCCCAGTTTCTTCCTTGTCGCGTCTTCGCCGCACAGTCCAGTTTCTTCGTTTGTTCTTCCTTCGTTCTTAGTTTTTTTTTCAATCCGAGGCGCGACCACTCGATTTCCTTGCTTAGTTCATGTGCTAGGTCATTGGGAAGGCCATCAGTGGAGTTTCCAGATCAGAATTGCTCAAGACGCGGATCTGTTGAGAGGTTTCCGCAGCTCTGTCCATTTGTTACCTTAGGATCGGCTGTGCTCCAATACCTTCCACCTGAGCTATCCAGAGGGGTTCCCTGGGTAGCTTGGATCATCATCCACTCACCTTTGCACGCAGACGCAGCTGAAATGAAGATTTCGAATGGAAAATTCAGAATGAAGCAATCTGAGCTGTATTCAATCGCAGATGGAGTTTTCCCCATGATTTGCTGAGCTTGCGGGTCCGAGGCTCTCCCTTGCGTGACGAACAAGGAGTACCTGAGCTCGGGAAGGGATCGAGGAGTAGTTTCTTTAGTTAACTTTCAGTTTTAGCTGTAGTTTCAATTTCTGCCGCAACTCTGTTTCTGAATTTTCTGTGTCAACTGCTAGTTTCGTTTCTGCTTGGTTTCAGTTTAAATTAGGTTTCATTCGGCAAAGTAATTAATTAGAAAGCTTGTTTAGTGCGCATTTGCTGTTAATTCTAGTTGTTTTCAGTTTCTTTACTTGCGTGCCAGTTTTGCTAGCTGCGTATCAGAATTTTCCTTCTGCACTTTAACTCTGCGCATCAGTCCTTTAATTTTTGCATTCTCATATCAGCTAGTTTAGTTTGTTGCTGAATCGTTTCTTATATTAGTTTGGTAATTTCGATCTCAGTTGCTTAGTTTGGTTTAGTATCCCATTCGGTTTCAAAATCTTGCAATTCCTGTTCTGATTTCTGCCTTCATTCATATTTCATTTCTGTGAATCCAATTATAGCTTCTGCACTTTGAATTGCTTGAGAAGTCTGTATTTGATTTGTTGTTTAACATCTAATTGTTTCACTTCAGCTGCTGGTTGATTTGCAATCAGTTCGTAGCTGCAAAATCTGCTCGTTACATGTTATGAGAATTCTGCAGTTTTGTTTCTGCAATTCTGCAGATTTGTGAGCCGAGTTGTTGAAATTCTGCATGCATGTGTCAAGATCAGTCTCGGCATGGGTTTATATCAAGTTGAGTGAAATTACAGTGTACTTTTGAGCTTGAAATCAGTCCCTTTTGCAGTCATTGCATTTCTGAATTGTTAGAATCGGTTTTGGCACAAAGGGTTCAGTTTTGGCACAAAGGTTCCCTTGCGTGCCAAGCTGCTTTGGGGCATTGCTTGCATCAGTTTTCACTTGTCTTTGGTGTAGGATAGTGTTTGAATGCAATTGGTATCACATTTATCCATTTCTGAGTTTTCTTTGCATTTGTTGGTTTCGGAAACTTGTAGCTAGTTTGTGTGAGTTTGTTTTAAGATTGATTGCCAATTTTGTAGCTAGCATTAGCTGTAATGTTTGTTGCTCACGAATTGCCTTGCAATACTGATCAGGTTTGTTTACCCAAGTTGGTTAAGTTGCTTTGGTTGAATTGGGTTTTCCATTGGTTGAGTTATTTATTACCATTTATTTGTTTGGCTTATTAGCTAAGTTTCCTCTATTTTCATTGCATTTTCATTTCTCATTGAAACTAAATCCCAAATATTTATTTGAACCCCAAAATTCACAAACGACGCCTAAATGCAAGCGCGAATCAAACAAACCTTCAACTAGTCCCGAGGAAAAATACGACCTGTGGCCCCTTTACTACGTTTTCATATTTTGATTGCAAAAAGGGTTTCCAGCATTTCTTACAAATTCTAAATTCTGATGGACCCACATTTCGTGACAATTTAATCTAGTACTTTAGGGTCCGTCAATCCCACACATAGAATTTTGCATTACTTTTGAGTTTATCTTTTTGAGCTTTAGAAAAGTGTGTAGGAAAAACATGTGCAGCTAAGAAATTAACAAGATCTGCATACCAAGGTGACTCACCATGTACTGCAAGAAGGTGCTCATCTCTGAAATCATCGTCAATGGTGGTAGGAGATCCATCTCCTTCAATCCTACTCAGGTGATATACAACCAAGTTTTCTTTGTCACTTCTATCTCTGATTTCCAAGTCAAACTCCTGGAGTAGAAGCATCCATCTGATTAGCCTAGGCTTAGCATCTGGCTTCTTCAATAGGTACTTTAAAGCTGCATGACCAGAAAAAACAATGACATGTGAGCACAATAAATAAGATCTAAAATGGTCTAAAGCAAAAACTATGGCAAGAAGCTCCTTTTCAGTGGTGGTGTAATTGGCTTGGGCGGCATCAAGGGTCTTGGAGGCATAGCATATAACATAAGGTGCTCCATCCACCCTCTGTGCTAGAACAGCTCCCACTGCAAAGTTAGATGCATCACACATTAGTTCAAATGGTAAGTTCCAATCAGGTGGTCTAATAATAGGAGCTGAGGTAAGAGCCTCCCTGAGTCGGTGAAAAGCTTCTTTGCACTTATCATCAAAACAAAAGTCAACATCTTTTTGCAAAAGTCTTGTCAAGGGTCGAGCAATATCGCTGAAATCTCTAATGAATCTGCGGTAGAAACCTGCATGTCCAAGAAAGGCACGAATATCCAGTACGTATACGGGGTAAGATAAAGCAGATATAACACTAATTTTTGCAGGATCTACCTCAATACCTCTCCTAGAGACTATGTGACCTAATACAATACCATGCTCTACCATAAAGTGACATTTTTCAAAATTAAGCACAAGGTTACTCTCAAT